>CAKAOH010031663.1:0-15795 GCA_916701665.1 Sebastiscus tertius
TATCTATCTATCTATCTATCTATATATATATATATATATATATATATATATATATATATATGTAGATTCTAATTTACTGATTTACTGATATTTAAGAGCCATGGTCGGGGCCATAGATTCTAACTTACTGATATTTCAGAGCCATGGTCGGGGCCATAGATTCTAACTTACTGATATTTCAGAGCCATGGTCGGGGCCATAGATTCTAACTTACTGATATTTCAAAGCCGTGGTCGGGGCCATAGATTCTAACTTACTGATATTTCAAAGCCGTGGTCGGGGCCATAGATTCTAACTTACTGATATTTCAGAGCCGTGGTCGGGGCCATAGATTCTAACTTGATGATATTTCAGAGCCATGGTCGGGGCCATAGATTCTAACTCACTGATATTTCAGAGCCATGGTCGGGGCCGTAGATTCTAATTTACTGATATTTAAGAGCCATGGTCGGGGCCATAGATTCTAACTTACTGTTGTTTTAGAGCCATGGTGGTGAATATGGCCTTTTTTTTTTAATGTGAATGTTTTTGCCTTCAGGCAGAACAGGTGACATAGTATATGGAGCAGCCATTATTGAAAGTTATGTGGTATAACAAGTATAAATGGCGACAAAGTCAAACAAACACAGGACTCAAGAGACCGCTGTTTGCGTCCCGTGTGTGAAACCAAAAGTGAACGTTGAGTCTACGCTTGTTACCTAACATTGTTACCGTTGTTATGCAACGTTGCGTAAGAAAGTCTGCTAAAGGCGGTTGTTATTTGTTCACGGTACTTGCGTTGTGACGTGCCGTTGTTTCGTTATTATTTGAAGACAAACTATAGTAAAGTCTTAATATTTTAAGAGAAAACAAATCCTAATACTGTGATTACTTTATGATATAAAGTCATCAATTTAAAAAAATAAGTCATAATGTTACAAAATGAAATCAAATATTAACAAGAAAAAGATTCGAAGGAAAAGTGTTTTAAGAAAAAGTCAATAGCCTATTACAAAATACAGTTTTAAATGTAAATTATTTTAAGAGAAGAATTAATGATATTACAAGAATATAAAGTTGAGAAAAAAGTTATAATCAAACTGGTTAAAGTGCATGTTTTTCATCTTATTAAAGATCATGAAACAAAAAGTAACTGTGTCAATGAAAAGTGGAAGCATATTGTACCATCATCGCGTGAGAGCACAATGTGGTGAACAACTGAGAATGCTGTTGTACAGTTCAGGTATCCTGCAGAAGATCATAACATTTCCTGTTTGCTGTTGTGGCAGACACATTTTCACTCGACTGGCAGAGGACAGAGCATTTTTATCACGCACATATTTGATCCTTTTGCACTTTTTTGAGGACAAACATCAACAAAGTCTTGGTGAAGCAAAAGAAGATTGCGTTGTAACGTCATCCTTTTAAACTCAATATTTTTCGGCCTTTTGGCCAGCATGGTGCACCTCGGAGATGTTCCTCAAAACTTAATGAAAATCTTATCAACTGCTGTGAGTACGGTCCTGCTCATAGCCCTCTTCTTCATTCTGCAGTACTTATTTGATTTGGATTTTGTTTGCTCTTGCAGACCAGGTGTACATCTAATTGATGTAACGTTCTTGGCTGTCCCTCCTTTGATCCTCACCGTGATTGTCACCTTAATGGAGCCTTTCTACCAAAAGTGGATATTTTCGCGCTGCTGTAATTATTGTTGCAACAATTTCTGCAGCTTCATTGGGATGTTTTTGATGAAATATCTCTACCTGAGCGCTGTTTGGGTGTCCACGGTTCTGTTTGATGGAGATTGGTACATCTGCCTGCAGACAAACCTCAACACCAACCAGACTGGAATGCCTTGCAAGAAAAATCTGACCTACGAGGAGACGCTCATCAGGACCGATTATAAGAATGCATCACTTGTAAGTGACACCACACAGCAATCTAATAAGCTAAATGTGAAGAATCTCACTTTTTCCCGAAGTCACTGCTAAGAAAAATATCTGAGATTTCAAGAGTAAAGTCTTAATATTTTAAGAGAAAACAAATCCTAATATTGTGAAAATTCTATGATATAAAGTCATCAATTTAAAAAAACTAAGTCAGAATATTACAAAATGAAATCAAATAGTACCGATAAAAAGATTCAAAGGAAAAATTGTAACTTACGAAAAAGTCAATAGCCCATTACAAAATTAAGTTTTAAGTGTAAAGTGTAAAATTTTATATTTCAAGAATAAAGTCACACTATTATGAATTGAGATTTTGTGAGATTGCTATAGTTCAAGCTCCAACATGCTCTTTTTTTTGGCAAAAGACTTGTTGTATTAAATGTTTAAGTAAATAAATTGACCTTTGTCTCTTTTCTAGGACTGGGGTTTTGCTGTAATCTCTGGATTTTTTTTGCTTTGGAATGCCTTTAATTGTTTTCAAGCCTCTTTTAGCAGATGGAAGATGTGGAAAAGAAGCTCTGTGTCTAAACAGGACTTGTGCTGCCCTCCGTACTACAGATGGGTTTATGAAGACCTTCTGTCAGAGGAGGTGAGCTGCTATTTGAAAGAAGAGCTAAGAAAAATAGCAAAAGAAAGAGCAAAAGAACTCTGTAAAGAACATGTTATGACTATTCGAAACCACGAGCTACCAAAACAACGCCAAAACCCGGGTGGCAGTAATGTCACCAATCCCAATGAAAATCCTGATGGCAATCCCAATGACAATCCCATTGGTAATGCAAATGAAAATCCCAATGGCAATGGCAATGGCAATCCCAATGACAATCCCAATGGCAATGCCAATGAAAATCCCAATGGCAATGGCAATGGCAATCCCAATGACAATCCCAATGGCAATGCCAATGAAAATCCCAATGGCAATGCCAATGGCAATGGCAATCCCAATGACAATCCCAATGGCAATCTCAATGGCAATCTCAATGGTGATACCAATGAAAATCCCAATGGCAATGGAAATAATGAGAAAGATAACATTTTTGAAACCTGGCAGGAGATTTCACACTCATATTTCTACTTGATGGATGAGGGGTTACTGTAATAAGATAAGATATTCCTTTATTAGTCCCACAGTGAGGAAATTTGCAATGATGTCACTGATTCAGTCTCTTCAAGGGACAAACCACCTTTAAAGGTACACTGTGGTGTTTTTTTCTTTTACAAATAGTAGAGCTGCGGAGCAATGATTTTTCTCAAGAGCGGATCCCTGGACGCCATTGCACTCTCACATTCACTCAGGTGACACAATACACAGTCCTGCCAATGGTTTTATGCCATCCACTGATCCACAGTTGGTGGCGGTAATGTGCCAAGAATTGCAGCAATGCATAAAGCCAGTGAAGAAGAAAGACTGCTAGCTAGGAACATTTTCATAGAGTAAGCTGCCCAGCAGTATATAAAATAGAATTAGCCCCACCTTTGCAGCTGCAATATATGCACGGAATATATGATATAATAATAATAATCCAATAATATAATATATATTGCTCTGAAATGGGCCATTCTGCCTGTAGTATTTTTACTTTTAGCACTTTAAGTAAATTTTGATGCTAATACTTCAGTTTGAATGCAGGATTTTTACTTGAAAGTGTACTTTACTTGAGTATTTTTGCAATGTGGTATTACTACAGTAGGTGTGAATGTTTGTGTCTGTTACATTAGAAACATTTGAGTACAACACATTTTTATGTACATATGTGCATGTTGTGTATGCACATTTACTGTCATAATTAAATGAAAAACTTTATGTTTTGCATATATATACTGTATATATATATATATATATATATTCTGTGTAGTCCAGAAGATGGCAACATAGGACTTTTTTCAAATGCTTTCTTTATTGTACACATGTTCATTAACAGAGGTAAAAACAGATACATAGACAATAAAAAAAATAGACAACCCAGAAATAATTAAATATTATATTTCATAATGCCAGAATTTGTGTTGTATTATATTCATTTAATAACTTAAAGGTGTTAATGGCTTTTTTTGTTTTTAACCTTGGGTAAAATGGAGCTATATTTCTTGAATTCATTAAAAAAAGTGCAAAAAAGTTGGCCTGGTTCTTGTCCATTGTCCATTTTTTCCTTATGAATATGGAATTTTCCAAAAATAATAAGTAATTGTATGATATCTGCCATAACTGTGTTTAGGCACAAAAACTACTAGTGTTAGTGTGAATATATTGAGATTTGGGTTATTACTTCGTCAAGGTTAGAGAAACTTCATCAAGAGACTTTTGGTTTAATGAAAGAAACATTAAGTATTGGTAGAAAATGGGAAGGATATTGTAGGACGATGTTTTCTCTGAAAGGTACGGAGTAATAATCAAAGTATGATGAATGAAAAGTGAAAGCATACTGTACCATCACTGTGAAAACAAGGGCACATTAAAGTAAGCAACTGAGAACAATGAAGGTGTGCTGCAGGACAAACCCTTCCATTTCCTTTTTGCTCTTGTGGCTGACTCATTTTCATTTTCACCGGATGACAGAGCATTTTCACTCGCAGATATATGATCCTTTTGCACTTTTTTGAGGACAACATCAACAACAAAGTCTTGCGTTGTAACGTCATCCTTTTAAACTCAATATTTTTCAACCCTTTTGGCCAGCATGGTGCACCTCGGAGATGTCCCTCAAAACTTAATGAAAATCCTAACAACTGCTGCGAGTACGTTCTTGCTCATAGCCGTCTTCTTCATTCTGCAGTACTTATTTGATTTGGATTTTGTTTGCTCTTGCAGACCAGGTGTACATCGAAATGATGGACTGTTCTTGGCTGTCCCTCCTTTGATTCTCACCTTGATTGTCACCTTAGTGGAGCCTTTCTACCAAAAGAGGATATGTTCATGCTGCTGTAATTATTGTTGCAAAACTTTCTGGAACTTCATTGGGATGTTTTTGATGAAATATCTTTACCTGAGCACTGTTTGGGTGTCCACGGTTCTGTTTGATGGAGATTGGTACATCTGCCGGCAGACAAACCTCAACACCAACCAGACTGGAATGCCTTGCAAGAAAAATCTGACCTACGAGGAGACGCTCATCATGACCGATTATAAGAATGCATCACTTGTAAGTTAAATCTAATTATTTCAATTAAAGCAAGACATTTGGTTGAAAAAAAAGCACAAAATGCAACACATCATTTGAGGTTTAAAAAATACAGTGTTGTTATTATGACTTTTAAAACATAAAATGAAATCTGAGGGGTTAAAACATAATAATAATATATTTTTTGTGCTTTCTTCACCAGTTCAGTACAGTTTGTAATTGTAAAAAATAATTAGTTTAACGTTTAAATAATATTCAAACTATTTGGTATTCCCCCCAAAAAAGACTGGTTCCATCATTAACATTATAAAAAATTGAGCATATCTCAAAGGAACCAATTCTACAGTCTTATTGTGGCTTTAAAAGCGAACGCATACTGTACCGTCACGATGTGAAGGCACAATGCGGCAAACAACTGAGAATGCTGTCAGACAATGAAGGTATGCAGCAGAACGTGTTTGCTCTTGTGGCACATTTTCACTCGACTGGAAGAGGATAGAGCATTTTCCCACGCAGATATTTGATAATTTTGCACTTTTTTTGATAACAAACATCAACAACAAAGTCTGGGTGAAGCAAAAGAAGATTGCGTTGTAACATCATCCTTAATTAATGATATTACAAGAATATAAAATCAAGAAAAAAGTAATCAAACAAGTTAAAATAGTAAAAAAGTAATCAAAAACAAGTCACAATTACTAAAATAATGTACTTGAGAATCAAGCGTTAAAGCCCTCGTACTTTACTCAAGGATTTCCATTTTCTGAGACTTTGTTTGGAAGTACTTAAAGGTTTGTATATTAAACATTTAACACCTTTACAGAGGAAAAAAAGAGAACTAGTTAATCTAATTATTTCAATTAAAGCAAGACATTTGGTTGAAAAAAAAGCAACAAAATCATTTTCGTTTTTAATAATACAGTGATGTTATTATGACTTTTAAAACATAAAATGAAATCTGTTGGGTTAAAACTTAATAATAAACTTTTTTTTAAAGTGACTCAGACCTTGAATGTAACTGGAAAATGGGTTTTGTTTTGACCACCACCTGATAATTGCTGTAATACTCCACATGTTAAAGATATCCTTAAAGCAATAGTGCATTAAATGAAATGTTTAAGTAAATAAGTTTACCTTTGTCTCTTTTCTAGGACTGGGGTTTTCTTGTAATCTCTGGATTTTTTTTGTTTTGGAATGTCTTTAGTTTTAGTAGAAGATGGAATTTGTGGAAAAGAAGCTATGTGTCTGCACAGGAGCCGTGCTGCCCTTCGTACTACAGACTGGTTTATGAAGACCTTTTGTCAGAGGAGATGAGCCACCATTTGAAAGAGGAGCTAAGAGAAATAGCAAAAGAAAGAGCAAAGGAACTCTGCAAAGAACATGTTATGACTATTCGAAACCAGGAGATACCAGAACACGATGACACCCTCATATTTTATACTTGATGGATGACAACCCCAATGACAATCCCACTGGCAATGCCAATGAAAATCCCAATGGCAATGCCAATGGCAATCTCGATGAAAACCCCAATGACAATCCCATTGGCAATGGCAATGGCAATCCCAATGGCAATGCCAATCTCAATGACAACCCCAATGACAATCCCAATGGCAATGCCAATGGCAATGCCAATGAAAATCCCAATGGCAATGCCAATGGAAATAGCGATGATATTCCTTTATTAGTCCCACAGAGGGGAAATTTGCAATGATGTCACTGATCCAGTCTCTTCAAGGGACAAACCACCTTTAAAGGTACACTGTGGTGTTTTTTTCTTTTACAAATAGTAGAGCTATGAAGCAATGATTTTTCTCAAGAGTGGATCCCTGGACGCCATTGCACTCTCGCATGCACCCAGGTGACACAATACACAGCCCTGCCAATGGTTTTATGCCATCCACTGATCCACAGTTGGTGGCGGTAATGTGCCATGGATGGAAACAATAATAAATAAATAAATAATAGAAGGAAGAAAATTGCAGTCAAGGTGTTTATTAGACGTCAATGACGCACACAATATGTTAGAGTGAGAAACATTGAATTTTAAATCAGACCTGGTTTACAAAAACACTCCACAGGACATCATTCATTTTGATAATGTTTTGGTTATATGTTACGTATCATTTTCAACATGGGATCCCAATGTTTACAAAGGGAATCCCTGATATATGTATGTATAATATATGTTTAATGTATGTATGTATATATAAAACAAAAGGGAAAAACAGCGTGTGTGTATTTAAGGGACAATAAAATTATAATAATATAATATAATAATACAAATTATAATCCAAAAATAGATTATGTATTTTCATAGATATTACTCTAAAATCGGCCATTCCGCCCTTTACTTTTAGCATTTTAAGTAACTTTTTATGCTAATACGTACAAATTTGAATGTACGACTTTTACTTGTAACAGAGTATTTTTACAATGTGGTATTACTACTGTAAGTGTGGATGTTTGTCTGTTACATTAGAAACATTTGAGTATAATACATTTATATATATATATATTTGCATTTTGTGTATGCATTTACTGTGTCATAATTAAATGAAAAACTTTACATTTTGCATATATATTCTGTGTAGTCCAGCAGATGGCAGAATAGGGCTTTTTTTAAAATGCTTTCTTATTGTGCACATGTTCATTAATAGAGGTAAAAACAGATACATAGACAATAAAAAATAGACAACCCAAAAATAAATAAATATTATATTTCATAATGCCAGAATTTGTGTTATATTGTGTTTGTGTTGTATTATATTAATTTAATAACTTAATGGTGTTAATGGCTTTTTTGTTTTTAACATTGGGTAAAATGGAGCTATATTGCTTGTATTCATTAAAAAAGTGCAGAAAAGTTGGCTTGGTTCTTGACCTTTTTTCATATGAATATGGAATTTTCCAAAAATAATAAGTAATTGTGTGATATACAGCATGTTGTTTTCAATCTTATCTTGACTAAAATATAGAATAACATCAATTATATTTATTTCAACATTAATTTTAAGTTTATTTTGAAAATATCCAGCTTGAATCTTTCTATCACAAAATTTATATATAATATAAATAATAACAATAAATATTTTGAAAGACACCCCCTTAACCGGAAATGAGATAAGCCGAAGCCACGCCTTTTCCGGTTGACCGCTTGGGACCTTATTTCGAAAAAAAAACTAATAATAAACTGCGACTTTTTTGACTTGAAAAATTATCTTTTAAATTGACAAACATAATATATGTGATTAATAGCGCAAATCAAACGGAATTAAAAAAAAAAATATTTATCTCTATCTGTTGACTACCGGAAAAGGGCTCTCTATTCACCTCAGACCTTCAAAATAAAAGCATACACCTTTAAACGGTTTAAAACTACGGCACAGTAATTCAGTATTTAATCTTCAAGCCTACTTATTGATATTATAAAATTATTATAACGTACATCTGTTACTCTAGAGTCTAGTTTTGCATTCAATTAACATGTGTGGAGACTTACTTTGAAGGGTGCGGGACAGGACATGGAACCAAGCTGCAGGAACCAAGCTGCAGGATGTTACAACTGGCACACGCAACACTCAAACCCAGTTGTGCACAGGTTGTTTTGACAGCTGAAGAAGAAGAGAGAGAAACATTAACATTAGTTGGCATAAAGCTAACTTTATAAGGTAAGACTTCACCACATGTACTCAGTATTAGACAGTGACAGTGGAACAATGCATGTGGTTTAACAGCTCACTTCATCTGTAATCATTCATCCAGCCATGACCTTTGCTCCTGTTTTTGATGCAGCAGGTACAAGGTTTACAGCAGGTACAAGGTGTGCCATATATGGCAAAGTGTCAGTTCAGTTAGATTAGAAAGAGAACAGTCCATTCTGCTGGAGGGTTTCATAATCTATCTATCTAACTGTCTGCATTGCCAGATACCTCTAGGTCAGCAAGCTTTACTATCATAAAGAGACATTATAGGCAACAAAAACCAAAAACATTTGAGTATTGTGATGAAGGTAACACAGTTTACAGTCTAGGTGTATAGTATATAAGTCCGATGCAAATGTACTATGGAGTATTAGGGCCACATTGAGGGAAAAAACATCTGAGATTCCAAGAACAAAGTCAGAATATTACGAGAAAAAAAGTAGTAATATGATGAGAATAAAGTCATAAGTTAATGAGAAAAAGTCGTAATATTAGGAGAATAAAGTCATAACTTTACGAGAAAAAAATCATAATATGAGAATAAAGTCATAACTTTACACTTTAAAGTTACGACTTTAGAATATTATGACTTTATTCTCGTAATATTATGACTTTATTCTTGAAATCTCAGATTTATTTATTTTTCCTCAATGTGGCTCTAATACTCCGTCGTATCGTCGTACCATAGACCTACAACATCAATAAATAAAAATTAAAATGTAAAGAAAAGAACAGTTTTTCATTTGCACTCATTTTTTTTTAAATCCACATCGAGCTGCCAGACGGTGGTTGTTCTGGGCAGCTTCCAGGTTTGAATGTGCAACAATGTGAATGTGATCAGGGAGTTCCTGAAAAAGAGAACAATGCTCTCAGTGTACCTCCTGAATAAATGAAGGTTAAAAATAAATAGATAAAGGGGTGCAGAAGTCTAGTTTTCTCTCAGAACAAAAATTTGTTGCCTACTGAAGCTTTAACTAAATATCTCAATACTTCTTCCACCACTGCTCTCATCTAATTGCCTCCCTCGTTTCTTCCCAGAGAGAGCCTTCTGTCCCTGCACGGTGAACTGCTTCAGTTTGGACACAAGAAGATGGATCATGAAGTGGCCGACGTTCCCAGTGGCCCGCTGGATATCTACAGGAAAAAAGCCTCCTTCAACTGGAAGGACATGCTCCGCTTCATAGACGGAGAGGAAATCATGGCATACAAGGTTAGCGGTCGGCATCAAATGCTCTCTGTCGTTGGGACTATATCTGCATTTTTCTAATAAGTTTAATAGTTATATTCACAACAAGTGCCACTTGTTTTTTCTAAAGATTTGTGGAGGGCATTTTTGTCAGATGACAGTGTAGAGGCAGACTGGAAATGAAGGGGTGCATGCATTCATTTCGGTTATGTGGCGCATGCACTGCTGTAACCAAGGCGCCACTGGTTTTAAAGCTGTAGTAGCTGTTCCTCTACATGTCCTCTACATTTTCTCTTCTTCTCTGTGCTGCAGCAACGTGTGTTCAAGTCACTTGAGGATGACCCTCTGTTCGCCCGTCAGCCCGGTGAAGACATCTCTCTCGAGAAAATGAGAGAGCTGACCTTCCTCAGGTATCAACAGAGTCTGAAATTTACTTTTTTCACTGCCTGCCACTCTGCCAAGTATTTTTATTTATCTGCCACTTTTGAAATCTCTGCGCTAAATGAAGGAATCCAATTTTAGATCTGATGACATTCAATGTTCGATATATTTTACATAAAAAACATTTGTGGCAAATTACAGTGTTCAAATTACACCGTAGCTTCTGGGGGGTAGCAGGGTAATGTACTTTGTTATTGTCATCTATAGTGGTTATTTGCATAAAAACACACAATTCAAATGATTGATTATTTAAATATTTGCTTTGATTAAAAAAAATCTTAGTAAGTTAGGCAGTTAAACAGATTATTTTTCTCGCCAAAAAAATAATTTTGCAAATACATTTGAACGCGTCGTGATAACGTCGTAATTTACCTTCACCCAATGGTCGTTTTGCTGAGCAGACTGTGAACGCCTCATAATAATAACACAATGGCACCTCCGTTAACGTTAGTGACTCAGCTATTTATCCAATCGGGAATGTGCTGCTAAAAGTTAACGTTACGAACTCTCATCCTGCTGATTTCAACACAGATTTATCAGGGAAAAATAGGGTGCGTCCCCTCAGGTTTGGTAGCGTCATGCTATTGAGCACTTTTTTTGTCTCCGCGTGTCTCCGGTCTCAAACAAACTGAAACATGATGCAGCGTGCGTATGCATCATTGTGCAGCGTAACTGTCGGAGCAACAATAAGAGGAATCGATAATCACGGAAGCATGAGATGCCAAGAAAGCGGACAACTACGGTTCTCTATTCCACCAGCATTTTCCTTGCCTGCCATAGTGGCGGGTGTCCCGATGACTTCACCCGCCACTGCCTACAATTTACCCGCATTTGGTGGGTGGCGGGTGCTAATTTCAGACCCTGGGTATCAGCATACAGTAACAGAAAGTTTCACTTTTTGCATTCACACATAGAATACAATGTTTTTTTTTTTTTTTACCACCAGCAACATCCTGTTATATATCATGTCTTTATCTATATAATGTACATAGAGAAAATAAAGCTTCCTATATAAATCCACAGGGTGAAGCAGCTCTTCCGCTACAACTTCCTGACAAAAGAAGATTTGATGGCTAACCCCTGGAAGCATGTGGTTCTCAGTGATTGTTTGGGCATGTATGACTGGGCCACGGCGGCCAAGAGCTCTCTCAACATGTCGGTGAGTGTGCATTGGTGGTGGTGGTGGGAGGTGTGCAAAATGAAACATTGATCCTAATGAAAGTAGAGTTGGGTTGATTTCAAGGGGTGGAGAAAAAAATCTATTCACCTACAGTATGTATCGCGTTTTGAAATCCATTTTTTAACACCAGAATCGATATATTTGCTTCATTTGAGTCCATGCAGAAGTAGAAGGAAGTTACCGCTTTTATTGTTGTAGTCTGAGTAACGTGTAATCCGTACCGTAATACCGTTCCGTATCCGTCAACCAAAACAAACCAGCCGGTCGCTAAAAGAAAGTAGAAAACGGTGGAGGTTATGACCTGCACCCTCACATGTTAAATCCAACGTGGTAAACACTACACATCCAGTAAAGTATGGAAACACTTTGGGTTCCACACATTGTCAGGAAAAGCAGAGCTAGACATCACGGCTAAAGCTGCATGCTAACTCTGTCGTGGACAGGAAACGTTACCGTATTGCGGTCGTGCTCGAGCCGGCCGTCGCTCTCATCTTAGTGTTCAAATGGGCCGACGCTACAACAGTAGAGCACCCATATACTGACATTTGTGTTAAATGCATTCAAACAGCCCCGATGGAGCTGACCATGGATGTATAAAGAGAACGGAGCTGACGGGAGAGCTAGAGACGGACTTGGAGAAGTTAGAGGAAGTAAGAGAACAAAGAGAATACATACAGTGGAGGAAATAAGTATTTGATCCCTTGCTGATTTTGTAAGTTTGCCCACTGGTAGGTTTATTTTAACAGTGAGAGACAGAATATATATAAAAAAAATCCAGAAAATCACATCATATAAAAGTTATAAATTGATTTGCATTTGATTGTGGGAAATAAGTATTTGATCCCCTAGCAAAAGACGACTCAGTACTTGGTGGAGAAACCGTTGTTGGCAAGCACAGAGGTCAGGCGTTTCTTGTAGTTGGTCACCAGGTTTGCGAACATCTCAGGAGGGATTTTGGTCCACTCCTCTTTGCAGATCCTCTTCAAATCCTTAAGGTTTTGAGGCTGTCGCTTTGCAACTCGAAGCTTCAGCTCCCTCCACTGATTTTCTATGGAATTAAGGTCCGGAGACTGGCTAGGCAACACTACGACCTTAATGTGCTTCTTCTTGAGCCACTCCTTTGTTGCCTTGGCCGTATGTTTTGGGTCATTGTCGTGCTGGAAGACCCATCCACGACCCATTTTCAGTGTCCTGGCCGAGGGAAGGAGGTTGTCGCCCAACATTCACGGTACATTGCCCCGTCCATCCTCCCTTCGATGGGGTGAAGTCGTCCTGTCCCCTTAGCAGAGAAACACCCCCAAAGCATAATGTTTCCACCTCCATGCTTGACGGTGGGGATGGTGTTCTTGGGGTTATAGTCAGCATTTCTCTTCCTCCAAACACGGCGAGTTGAGTTGATGCCAAAGAGCTCTATTTTGGTCTCATCTGACCACATCACCTTCTCCCAAGCCTTCTCTGAATCATTCAGGTGTTCACTGGCAAACAGACGGGCTTGTACATGTGCCTTCTTGAGCAGGGGGATCCTTTTTAATCCGTTACGGCGTAGTGTGTTGGTCCCAGCTGTCTTGAGATCATTAAGAAGTTCCTCCCGTGTATTTCTGGGCTGATCCCTTACCTTTCTTATAATCATTGATACCCTATCATTGATTCAGAGTACTTTCTTAAAGCGAGAGGACTAATCTAACCGGTCTGTGGGGGGCAGGATTCTTGCTGGTTGCTAGGTGATCAAATACTTATTTCCCACAATAAAATGCAAATCAATTTATAACTTTTATATGATGGGATTTTCTGGATTTTTTTTTTTTTTTTATATTCTGTCTCTCACTGTTAAAATAAACCTACCATTAAAATTATAGACCGTTCTTTTCTTTGTCAGTGGGCAAACTTACAAAATCAGCAAGGGATCAAATACTTATTTCTTCCACTGTATATGGAAATAAGATTGATTGGATTATATTCACCAGAAGTATAAAACATTACATGTCCCTTATAAATTAAAAAGAAAATACCATTCATTTGTGAGGGAAATGTCTTTATTCTTTGAATTTTGGGTTGCCAGAAAACATGTAATTAATAATTAATGCCTGACAATGACTGATATATCTGACTTCAGGACATCTCTGACTACATACGTGCTGAAAATCAAACATTTTTATTGTATTAATTTATATACTTCCCAAAGTAAAAGTCTTTTGATCCTAGATTTTAGTCAATGTCTCATCCCAGTAAAAGATGCTGAAAACATCTTCTGTTTCAGATGTTTGGTGGGACTATTTTCAACGCAGGATCAGAGAGACACAGCAAATTTGTTGAAAACACTGAAGATATGACGGTAAGAGTTCAACATTGCCAATAACTCCACCTTTCGGTTGTGTCAGTGCTTCCACATCTAATCTCACTCAGGGGTGATATTAATATCCATCTCCGTCACCATGAACTCAGAATTTGCAACTTCCTGTATCTGTTTGTAGACGTATGGATGCTTTGCACTGACTGAGCTGAGCCACGGCAGCAACACCAGAGCCATGAGGACCACAGCGACATATGACCCCTCCACCCAGGTCAGCACACACACGCGCGCACACGCACACACACACGCACAAAATATGTTTTTAGAAATGTTAAATTGTAATATGACAGCATAAAATAGCTACAGTAAAGATGTCATCTTCCTTTATGTCATGTCTTTGCTTTGTTGTTTGTAACACCTTTGGTTGCCGGCAGAGCCATATTCCCATTGGGAGCCATTCTGCTGGTTATTTTATTTTGTAAAACTTCACAGGGAAATGTTTGGAAGAATTTTAACTCCTGACCTAATTTACCATTTCTAGATTTCTGGCTACATGCCTGATTACTGTCAAACTTTAACTTTATGCTCTGCAGGAGTTTGTGATTAACTCTCCAGACTTTGAGGCTGCCAAGTTCTGGGTGGGGAACCTGGGTAAGACTGCGACCCACGCTGTGGTCTTCGCTCAGCTCTACACACCTGACCAGGTGTGCCATGGCCTGCACTCCTTCGTGGTGCCGGTAAGACTCTCCGTTACACTCCACATTCGACCGCTGACCAAGTTGCAGCTGGTTATTATCAGACGCTGTGATCTGATGTGACGCCATCTCAGAAAACACAGTGTTACCCAGGGGTTATTTTAAGTGCAGTGCAGTGTGACAAAGGATATAATCCAACCAAAACAGTATGAGTACATGAGCACAGTATTGAGCCCGATACCTGATACTTGTATCGGTGCATCCCTAGCACTTTTGTATGAAGTGTGGAAAAGGTGGGACTGAGAAGAGGGAGAAGAGTTTACTTGGACAAGCTGAAGCGCTGAACCCTAAAGAACACTAGGTTACACTTCATGTTTAATCATCATGCTCAATACACAACAATTATGTCTGAAAAGAGCATGAAACTCACAAAGCTATAAAGTTATACAGTATAAAGTCAAACTGATTATTTTTTAACAAGGATGCTTTTACATCCGCCCGCCAGAGGAAAGGTGAATGATTGTAAAATAGAGATAAAGATCATCCTGTTAACTTATTGTGGACCAGAGATACTAGTTATTGTGTTGAATCATGTACCTTAGTAGTGATGCCACTGAGATGTGTCACATCCAGTAAATCTATCACCATTGTACTGCAGGTGAGAGATCCCAAGACCCTGCTGGCTCTGCCCGGTGTTCTGGTTGGAGACATGGGCAAGAAGCTGGGCCAGAACGGGCTGGATAACGGGTAGGTGACAGTAGAGGGAGAGAGACGTTTTCTAGTTTTTAGCAGCTTTTTACAGTGGCAGGAAGAGGAGGAAACATTTTCACCAGTTTGTCAACACATACGCTGCATTTAGAAATGTACTACTTATACAGAAATGGTGTCACGTGCTCGTGACAGAGTGGAAGTCAGCTATGACCAAGATCTAGAGAAAACAAATAGCCTCTTCTACAGGAATAAAACATGCTATTTTTTTTTTGCATTTTTCCTCACCTTCCCTCCAATTTGCTGAGGCCCTGATATGTTCTACATTATAATACATTATATTTATTATTAATAATAATAATTTCCAATTATATGTTTTTATATATGTATAGTATATGTGTATGTATGATAAATCTATTGATTCATTATAAATCTATTAATTATTATTGCATTAATAAAAGTGTCCCTCCAATTTGCTGAGGCCCTAATATGTTATATATTATTATAATTCATATTTATTATTATTATTATTATTATTATTAAT
>CAKAOH010031696.1:0-35300 GCA_916701665.1 Sebastiscus tertius
ACAGTATCTATCTGTCTATCTATCTATCTATCTATCTATCTATCTATCTATCTATCTATCTATCTATCTGTCTGTCTATCTATCTATCCATCTATCCATCTATCTATCTATCCATTTATCTATCTATCTACAGTATCTATCTATCTATCTATCTATCTATCTATCTGTCTATCTATCTATCTGTCTATCTGTCTATCTGTCTATCTGTCTATCTATCTATCTATCTATCTATCTATCTATCTATCTGTCTGTCTCATCACAGATAATCTCTTGCTTTATAATCCTATATTACAGGTCTGTTTTCTTGTTTTTCTACAATGGCTAACATCCTTTTGTCCAATCTGTACTCACATCTTCAAAACTCTAAACACAGTTAACACAATATCCATCTGTCGTCCAATCCAGTCCAAATTTATTTCTAAAGCACATTTAAAAGCAACAAAAGTTGACCAAAGTGCTGTATAAAACAGATAAAAACAACACAATAAAACACAAAGACCAATTTAAAACCAGCAGGACAATAATAATATTTAAAATAATAAAAGCGTTAAGACCAGGAAAAAGGATTGAAATAGTCAGCTCTCATGCTGAGCCAAAAGACAAGGAAAAAAAGTGCGTTTTGAGGTTTGATTTAAAAACAGGCAGTGTGGGGGACAGCCGGACAAAACCTAAGCCACCGTTTACAAAGAAGTACCCTGTTATACTCACAACGAGGCTAAGCTTTTGGACTGTCTAATTTGTAAACAATGACACAAGGACTTGTCAAGACGGCCCTGACATGTTCAGACACTTCATTCATGCTTGAGGACCGTGTTATTGTGTCAGTAAATTGGCACCAAAGTGAAAAGTTGTTTTATCACCGTGTGAGATGTAGTGGTCAAAATGTTTAGTTTTCACCATGCAAGGCAGTCAACCCTGGAAACGTTTCTTACATACAAATCTCTGTTTTGTTCTGCTTTTTTACTACAAGAATGTCTGTTTTGTCCAGCTGAAGGCTGTTGTGTATAACACTGAGCTTTTTATATTCCTATTACAACAGTAGGGCAAAGTTTACTGGGAAAATCAATACTTTACAATGCTGTAGTACTCAGAAAAAGGATATATATATATTTCTATGTATAAATTAATTTGTGTAGAAACAGTGTGTGTACAGTGAACAGAAAATGTGCCACAAAATGACAAAAACAAACAAACCAACAATGCAAAAAGCTGCAGTAGTTCAGTAAAAAACAGCTATTTGTACCTCCACACAGTACGTAACACCATGTCAGAGATATTTATGGGATATACATGTACGTCTGACAGATGTTGATAATTGAATGGATCATTTTGCATGTGGCGGCTCAAACGATGAAGGAACGTTTAGAAGCTGTGATGAGTATTCAGACAATCTCGCTGAGAGTCGACTCATCATTTCTGATCAGCAAGACACGTGCAATCGGTTATTGTACTCTCATGTGCCAAAACACGTGCAATTTGCTTGAATGAAAGATGAATTGTAATCTGTTGTGAACAACAAAAAAATTGTTTAGAGATCTGAGCTCATTGTTTTGGGGGAAAGAAAACCAAGAATTGAGCCAAAGCGAGTGAGAAAAACGTAAGAGATTGATTACACGTAATACCTGAACACAAAAAAAACAAGAAATTGGAAGCCTCTGCATGCTTTTCACTGGGTTTACTCAGTGAGTCTGAGGTTGTTTGACGGCACAACGGATGAACAAGACAGTATTCAGACAGCATAAAGTGAGCTTCCAACGACAGATGGTGGTGTGAGTGAAACCGACTCTATCCATTATCAGCCTTATCTCACTCCAACAAACTCATGCAGAGTGATGCCTGGGGGAGCAGCCTTCTCCCTCGCAACAGGAAGCAATACGGTTTATTGGAAATGTGGTCGTAATCTGGATCATAATTTTCCAGCATTTAACAATACCTCTGCTGCTGCAACAGAGGCTTTACCACTAATTATCTCTAGCACAGTTTCATCGATGACATCAAGTCATTTACTGCAACAATGACGTATATTGACGGCAGTAAAGAAATGCCACACGATGATGAATTGATTGAAATGGCAGACGTGCTGTACAGCAGCAGCTCTAAATGAATCCATTGGCGTGAAAAAATAACAAATTACAAACAAATGTGGTGAAACTGGTGATGGTCAGTTGTGCTCGAGGCTGCCGGAGGTGTTGATGGTCATTCAGAGGCTGAGGTTTGTAGTGTTATTAAGCAAATAATGTCCTCTTAAGTGTTTTTTAGTCGGCGTTAGTGAGGGTCTACTTGTCACCACTGGATCTTTTGTTTTCCTGCATGTGGAATATGTTTATTTAGAAGTTGAATTATATAATTTTAGTGTTTAGTGCTCGATCCCCTGCCTCTGGTCTACATGTCTACAAACAGGCGGTTCTCATACACCATTTATATCTACAAAAAGTAATGCGCTGTAATTCGTATGTAATGTAATCCACGTAATGGTAAACCAAGAAGTAGGTGTTTGTACCCCGTGTGAAACCAGAAGTCAGCATTGATTCATTTCTCATGTAACTTCCATACTTAAAGTGGCAGAATATTTTTGGCATCATTGGGCAAAAATCCCATAATAACCTTTCAGCATATTGGAATTCAAGTGTTCTGAGAGAAAACTAGACTTCTGCTCCTCCTCTTGGCTCTGTTTTCAGGCTTTAAAACATCTAGCCTGTGACGGGAGACTTTGACCAATCACAGGTCATTTCAGAGAGAGAGAGCGTTCCTATTGGCTGTGTTCCGGTCATGTGACCAGAACCTGGTGTTCCTTCAAGAGTAACGCGACACAAACTTTCTCATTTAACAGCTAAACCGTGCACTACAAGGTGATTCTGAAAACATTTGAGGCAAGAAAAAGGCATTAACGTAACATAATATTGATTCATATTTGCCTAGTTTGACCATTTGGTTGGAGTTCGCAAGTGATTGACAGCCAGCTCTCATAGATCAGCTCAGCTCTGACTGCTTGTTTTCCTCCGGTCTGTGAAATCTTGCAGATGTCGTTCAGAGAACCGGAGGACACAGAGGAACATGATTTTTTTTTTTCAGTTTAGCTGTTTCATGTACTTTTGTCACGATCTAGCAACCGTTTTATAAAAATAACTTTTTTGAATCATATTTGCTCCAATCTCACCTACGTCAGCTTTAATATTACCCCCCTCCTGAACCACACCTGCGTAGTGACGACTGTTAAAACAAAAAAAGGCAGCTTCACACATGTGAGTCATTTCTCAGTTAGTAACCAGCAGTATGTGCAGATTATGTAATTGTACACGAGATCTGAAAATCACACTTGTTACAATTAAGCCAACATAAGGAAGCTAAAAGAGGCATAAAAAGGCAAAGCAGTCTCTTAGTCTTACTCCGAGCAGCAGTACATCACCCTGGCAGTAATTTGGGGTTTAGTGTCTTACTGAAGGGCTCTTAAGCAGTGTTTGTAGTCTGTAACAACAGCCACCTTGCAGTTGATAGTGTGCAAAATTTAATGGCCTCCACTCCTCGCCCCAGCGCCCAGGAATCAACCCAGCAGAGTTTCCTTACAGTAGTTTGTTGGTAGTCAGAGTCTCTACCTCTGGGCCAACCTTGAAGTTTTCAGATTAAATTGCACCGACGTCGTCATCGTCTCCCGATGCCTTCACGTCCCCGGTAAAAAGGTCCCTAAATCTTGAACTCACAGAGCAGACAGAATTAGACTCGGCGCCTGTGGCCTTGCACTGCTGAGCAGAAAACATTGGGAGAGGAGCAGGTGGCAGCAGACATTACTGCCCACGTCCTCATGTCAGACTCAACAGACATTTTCAGTGCAGCTCATTTGGTTATAAATTCTGCCAATGGCAACACATAAAGTGATAACCGAATCAAAATTGCTTTAATGCTTTCGTTACAGTCAGGACGGGGTGGGCTGGGTGTGGGGCGGGGGGAGGCGAGGTGTTAAGTGTGGTAAAGGGTGGGAAGAGGAGATTGTTAAATGGAACAACTTGTGTGTTATGAATTCTCCGACAGGTCTGTCCTGCTCTCATATTCAGGGATACTTTATTAGACAGCATGAAGCAGACGTTCAGATTTATATCACGCTTTTAGGCAACTGAAACTCTTTGTGTCCACAGAGACCGACGAGCCTCATGTACGCCGTGTTTATACTCACCAAGACATCCCCAATGTTTAGCTTGTGCGGCTGCTCCATTTATTTAAGCAGCTATAAATGTTTTAACTGTAAAACTGTTGTGGGGGGGTCGGAGGGGGGGATGATACGAGAGTACTCTCAGCTGAATATTCATTACCTATAAATATTTTAGCTCTCATTTCACCAGCTTTCCATTGACTCATCGTGTGTGCGTGTGTGTGTGTGTGTGTGTGTGTGTGTGCATGTGAGTACGTGGTTTACAGGGTTCAATTTTGCTGCCCAATATTAGGTTGCCTGACATCTGCAATCAATAAAGCTATTGAACCTGCAAGGTCAGAAGTACCTCTCATGAGATTGGCAATTTTTCTTCTTACATGAAGCTGCATGCATCTACACAATCATACACCGTCTTTGGTTGGATGCAAGATCGCATTTTGTTTTCTCTTTAATATTTCTGGAGATCAGATATGGACAGGTAAGAAAGATGCAACTACTGATATTTATTTCTCTTAAAAAAGGAAATGTACCGAGCATATTTAATATTTAAAGGGGCTAGATGTAAGAATCAGAAATTGCTTGTTAACAGTGACACCTGTGGCCGTAAAGTCAATAACAGTCAGTGTCCTGTTGCTCGTGCTTGTTCTCGCCCTACGTAGACGCAAGCCAACACACAAGACTGAATGTGATTGACAGGCATCATGTTGATTAACGTTAGTAACATTAGCAGCTAAAATATCACTATATATGTCACATGCTTGGCAGTAATGTTAGCTTACCTGTCCAATAGGAATTTTGCCAGCTTGGGTCCATTTTAATACCCAAAACCAAACAAAGGTCCCTCCATGAATCGAAGACCCGGCTGATGTTGATCTTAGTTTTCCTCCGACGTCGGTCACATTCCTGTTTTGCAAGACGGGCATCACTAGATTGTGATTTGTGCGTCTGTGGAGTTTGCGTTGGAGTCTGAGTTGTGGTGGGGGCTGGTCGTTTGTTGCCGTTAGAAACCTGAAAACCTAAAAATCGCAAAATGCGTTAAAAGAAATTTAAAAACAATTAGTGGTGTTAAAACAGATTTGTGTTAATGCGTTATCGTATTAATCTATTATCAGCAGAATATAAGAGTTTGGAAAATTCTCCAGTTTAACCCGACACGTGCCGCGCGGCCCTGCAGTGTGACTCTTTAAATGAAATGTTTGCCTCCTCCGTGAGAAAAGGAGGCAGTTGGGAGTTGTGTTTACTTTCATTTTGAGAGCATTAGAGGCTTATACGTGAAGTGAACCCTGCAGTAAAATGGAACAAACAATGGGGATGTCACCCAAATGGGTTCTCTCCTCCTCTCCAGAGAGACTCTCCTGCACATGAACACGCATCATGGATGTGCAGCCTGCTGCTGCTGCTGCTGCTGACATTTGTTTCCACACATTGTTCTCAAGAGTTCAATGAAAAGATCTATCCTGTGCTTGGGATTTAGATATGTAAAGGTCCAAGGTTCAGACCACTGTATGGATTTTCTCTGTCTCTTCCTAATGAATGTTTTCACTCTCCGCTTGTCAATGACAAAACGATCCCCTGCACTTAGCATACATTAAAAGCTACAAGCATATTAGCTTGTGTATAAAAACAAATTATCGACCGATCACGGCTGATTTTTAAAGATGTGCTTTAGTCGCAATTAGACGCCAACACACAACGTGCAGCACACAAAACGGTCTCATCAGCACGCTCAAGTTAAAGTGCAAAAACACAATCAACCCCAAACAGCTGTTAGTGAGCGACAACTCTGCAGTTTTCAAGTGTTAACTTGCACATTTTTTGGTGACAAATGATGCAGAAATAGCTGTGAAACTGCGATGTTTTCTCATTACAGCCAACCACGAACAGCGGTGGATCTGCTTGGCTCTTATTTTCACGGATGATCATTAGCTGGTTAAGGGTGAACACATCTGTCTCCCGATGCCTTTTGCCTAGCTTAGCATTAAGGATGTCAAACACATGAATTATTCAAGCTTCTTAATTAACATAAGGGGATGCCTTAATGGTCAACATGCTGACTTATGAGTGTACATGAAAGAGAAAATCTATATTACAAGTGTATGAAGATAAAAGTTTGTTGGAGCGCTGTGAGGAAACTAATGGTGTCTTTTTGTTATCATCATATATCTTCTTGTTATTGGTACTGCACTTTGTTCATTACAAATATTATATACACCGAAGAAAGCTAAACTAACCTAATGTTCATTGAGATTCATTATATACAAATGGTTACTTTGAATGTGCCTGTAAAAATCCCAATACTCTTAATTAGTATTTCAACTTTTATGTAATCTTTTCTCATGTATTTTATATAGATAACAAATAATTCATTCAGTATCCCCCCACGGCTATTATTGGACAAGGATTTGATCAGTGGACTAAATAAAATGCCAGAAACAATGCACCACTAGGCCTGGACTTTGCACCAATCCGGACAAAGCGTCTATTATTTGGAATAATTTAGGTTTTTTCTCCTATAAACTGATGCTATACCTTTTCAAAAACTGTGATTCTGAAATTAAAACAGCAGAAAAGGGCTTCATGTACCAGTTTAGACAAACTAAAGTGTTGACGCCATAGACTGTAGCCTACATATAGATGGACGACGCGTCTCCACTTCCTCCCACTGTACAAAAGTGAAGCCAAAATGTCCTGGTTACGGGAGCTGCCATCGGGAGATTTTGACGTCATTTGGAGCCAGAGTCTGAACAGGAGTGATCGGACGTGGGAGCTGCGGTATCGAGGTCCCGCCCACACACCCCCAAGCCAATCACGAGCCAATCACAGTTAGTGAATAGATAATCGCAGCTGCTAATCATGATGTCTCGCCCCCTTTTTATGGCATCAAATAACTCATTAAAACCAAACTTATGAGAAAAATTTACACTTAAACATACATCAATATGATACAAACGAACTAAAATGACAGAACAGAATACTGCAGCCAGCCACCAGGGGGCGATCCAGATGTTTTGTCTTCACTTTAAGGGATATCAACCTTTTTTCTATAGCGTGCTGCAGGGATGATGTATTTTTTTAGGCCAACCAGGAAGTTAGCATCGCCCTGGTTCCCTCAACAAAAAACCAATGGGATTTTTCCAGTGGCTTTCGGATTATTGCAGCCAGCTAACTAAGGGTTTTTCTTTATTGCACTTGGATGTAAATAGCATGTTTGAGTTGCAAATATCAATAAATTTCAGAGGGTTTACTTCTCTCACACTGTGAAGAGCAATGGCAAAAAAAACGTTTATGATACTTTTATATTTTTGTTCAATAAGCTAACGTTATATACGCTATAATCGAACTACACCACGGTCACATGAGCGTGAGGCTGTAAAGGCCAACGAGTCGGCGTGATGATGTTTAGTAGTCTTATTTAGCCACTTGTTAGCAACCGCCTTTTTTAAAGACACGTAAAAGCTTCAAAATTCACGAGTGGGATATTTACTAACGTGTTATATATCGCAGCATAAAACGTTAAAATCTCTCCAGTGTGTGTTAACCACAGACCTTATTTCAGGCATCTAACTAAAAACCCATTGACTTCCAGATGAGGGAACATTAAGTGCTGAAATGCTAACTCATTTCCAGGTTTTAGGACTCATTCCTGCAGCACAGGCAGCTAAGAACATATTCATCTTTTTCCTACACTATATAAAGTGAGGCAAGTGTACATGCAAACACACATTCGTGGTACATATGCTTGCTCTCTCCCTCTGTCTCATGCACACACACACACACACACACAGAGAAATAGCCTATATATCCAAAGCAGAGCCCAGAACAACACAACAAAGCATAAAAGCAACCCTTAGTCACATATTCCCAATGTGCACAAGTATTAAAGTCATTTAACATTTCAATTAAATTTTTTTCCCCCTCGGGCACCAATAGTCTATAGCAAGCTGCCTGTAATACTGTTAAGTGGTGATGATGTAACAGCTCGGATTCCACTGCAACACTGATATTATTCTCACGCTGGGTCTTGAGTCAATAAATGAAAGCTTTGATTGCACTTATCAGTCAACATTTATTCCCAGTCCGTGTCCATTTAGTGCCCATCGCAATGCTGTTATCTTGTTGGGCAGCAAATATGAGATAAAACATTGCCAGCGCAACTGAAATTGTGCTTTTGATGTTCCCTGCGTATAGTCTTCACAATACGACCAGTCATTAAAATAAATGCATGCAGTACAGTATACCAGACACATGTTCTGTATTCTCTGAAGCGTTCTTCTTCAGAGCTCCTCACAGCATCATCTCCTTTCTTTCCCCACACATCCCTTTCCTTCATTCTCTCTCCCACTCTCTCTCTCTCTCTCATGAATCTGACAGTTAAAGGTGAGGTTGGTCGGATCAGACGCTGCAAAGAACACCTGTGTTCTGCGTTGAAGGCAGATGTTGAAAATTGTACTGAAAGGAGTGCACGCAGAGAAAGATCCCTGACGCCTTCAGGTCGATGCGCCCACATGCTGGTCCTCATCACAAAGAACCTCAAAAGTGGATGATTTCATTCAGCCTTGTGCTGTATGACGGATAATCCTTGAAAGCGCTGCTAATATTCACAGACTGAAAGATGAGCTTTGCAATGGCAAAAGGACTATCGGTCAGAAGCAGATGGCGGTGCAGAACCACATTGATATTTGGTTATATGGCTGAAGAAACCTTTATAGGAGTGAGTCCTGTGATCTATGGTTCAAATTTCATCTGAACAACATTTTTTACTAAGTGCATTTTGTTTGCATTTCGGCCAGATATCTGTCGTCTAGAGAAGCCCACATACATCTCACTTTATTAACATTTATTGATGCAACATCGATGCTGATCACATTAGGTGTCTGAATCTGCCATTTAGAAACAGGCAACAAGATAGCCAATATCAAAATGAGTTTCAAATACATATACAAATGTATTTTTTAAAAGTACTGACCTTAAATGTGTCCACTTAAAATTTAAAGGATGTGTGTTTTGTCCATTTTCGTTCACTTTCTTTAACAATTATCTGAAGCTCAGTGCCACAATTTGGGGAAGATTTTAAATTAAAGAGGACATATTATGCTTATTTTCAGGTTCATACATGTATTTTGGGTTTCTACTAGAACATGTTTACTAATTTACTGATTGATCCAACCAAACTCTGCAGACTCCGCCGCTCCAACTCCGCACTAACTAGCTTTGTGTGAGGGCATGCTAAGCTAGCCGTTATGCAAATGTGTTACTTGGTGACATCACCATGTTACGGAAGAAAAGGCGGGTCTTCAATCGAGACGTTTCAGGCCGATTAGGAGCAGCCTTAGTGTGGGGGAGAGTAGCCCTTTTTGGTGTGGACTGGACAGAACACAACACGCAAAAAATACTTTAATTTTAATAGTTAATTGAGGGTTGTAATGCTGCCACCCCATATAAAGGGCAGATAAGGTGGTTTGGCACTGGAAAACTTTTAATAGGGATGCTGAAGGACCAGGTTGATAAGCAGGACAACGCAAAAAAAAGTGGTAGTTTTCAACAAATTGTTTCCTGAAACAAAGGGCAAAAAAAATGAAACCATTAAAAGCACATTTAAACTAAATCAAAAGAACACCAAACAAAAGAAAGCTGCAGCCTCACAGTAAGCTGCCAACTCCTTCCAACCCTTTCTTTTTACTGCAGTGAATGAGATTTTACCTTCTCAGCCTCACCGAACTGGAAGGTACGTACTGTAAGTACCGGATGAGCTAAACCGAGCAAGCATCCAAATTAACACAGAATAATGAACAGACCACTAATATAAGATGTCTAAGTTACTGCTGACGTCTCAATCTATCTAAGGGCACCCATCCATACCAAAGAGCACACCAAATAGTCATTTACTGCAGAACTACCTCACCTATCTTCCTACATCTTAACAGAGCCCAGCCCCTCCCTGCTAGGAGGACATAATGAGACAAACCTGTTTGCACTTTCCTTGATTGAGCTGAGCAGCTGGTCCACTCCAACATCCAAAAACTCCTACTGTATGAACCCTTAAAACAAACTAAACAAGCCTGTATACACCTTAACTGATAATGCATCAAATAAGATGAATCATTTGACTGAAATTAATAATCTAGCAGACACAAAAACATTGTTAAGGCCTCGTGAAAAGGACGAAAGGCGGCCTGTTCACACTAAGGGTGTCACGAGTTTGATAGGATGTCCTTTACACAACTTGCAAGACGACGGTGAAGACTTATTTTGGATGAACTGTGAAATGTTTTTCTTAACTGCAAGGTCAGTACATTTAGTGATTCAATATAATATTTCATTGCATGTCAAATCACTACCTGGGTGGCTGAAATAACTTACAGTAACAGGTGGATGGAAACCTCAGAGACATGTACTCAGAAGCTCCCTCTAGTGTTTGACTCCACAAAATAAGATATAAACACAACAAACCCTGCAGTAAAACCAGAATAATGCAGAAAAGGTCCACACAGATTTCCCACAGTGAACCAACAACAAAACACGGGGAGCAGCAGCTGTGGTGCAGCTGGTAGACATTATGTTTCGTGCTCAAATGCACCTCAGAAAAGACAGACACTGTCTATCCACTGCACTGTGTTAAAGATACGTGTTATAGATACTGTACAGTGCACATATCATTTTCTGTAATATCAAAATTGGATATGGTCATTTTGATTTTGATTGATACTGTTTTAATTTAATCCAGAGTCGATTATTGTAATGCAATTTTACTCAGCAGGCGGAACATCCAAAGACTACAGTTGATTCAAAACGCTGCTGTCGGGCTTTTAACACGTACTAAGAGAAGCGAACACATCACACCAATCCCTGCTGCCCTTCACTGGGTTACCTGTGAGTTTTAGAATTGATTTTAAGATTTTACTGCTTGTTTTTTAAAGCCTTGAATGGTCTGGAACTCAGAAAGGCAAACTCAGTATTTCCCTTAAATCTCTTCTTAAGACTCACTTTTATATTTTGGCTTTTTCTTAACTGATGGTGCATTGTTGTAACTATTTATATGATTTTATTTAGTTTAGATCTTAAGTTCTGGGTGTTAATTACTTTTATCATGCTTTTATTGTAAAGCATTTTGTAACCTTGTTTTGAAAGGTGCTCTATAAATAAGGTATTATTATTATTGTTTTGATATTGGTCATTTGGCTTAATCTGTCAACTCACATTTCCCAGCTTCTCTAAAATCACCAACAAGTGATGTTTGAACGTGCCCCAGTATTTACTAAAATTACATCTAAATTAAAGCCTGTCTGTATGTCGAACTTTCTGAGCTTGCAGGAGTAAGACTGTGAAAATACTCTTCCTGCATTGTGTTGCTGCTTCCCTGGTGTGCGAGGCCATCAGAGATGTCACTAGGGGGCATCGTTATACCGCAGGATGACAGACCTGCAGCCAATAAAATATACATCCATTACTATGGCAACTAGATTTTTCGGCACTCCTTCCTCTGAAGAATATTTTTTTGCACGTTCTCTCTGAAGCTCAAAAACACAGAAGGCAGAGGTCAATGTGAACATTGGGACTGCATATATTGATGGAAATTAATTGCTATGAGGTGCAACACTTGAATAAAGAGTTTTTTGGGCGAAACATTGTTTTTCTATAGAATTACTTCTATTAATAGAGACTCAGCCGTGGAGACGAGGAATCTATAGATCTCACTTATCGGCAGTGAAGTGCTTTGAGCCGGAGAGAAAACACAACTGGAGGTCAAGATTACAGGTCAGCGCAGCACAATGGTCCTATAATGGGTGAAAATGTGTGATCTCCAAACTGTGCTCCGGTGTCTCTCCCTCTATGGAAGCTGATGTCAAGGTTCAGCACACGGCGTTCACTGCCGGTTCGAGTGGCAATTGGAGTGTAAGCTTCTTCTCTATAGCCTCGCAATTAAGTTTGGACCTTGTGGGAACGGACAACTTGACAGTGAAGAGCTTCAACTACATCAATACGTGTTGATGGAAGAAAAACTTTAGTTCATTACGATCCATAAAACAAGCCCAAGGATTTATGAGACTGAAACATTTAAATTCTTTTAATCAACTAATTAGAGCAGCAGCTGCACTGTGCTCAAAGCACCAGCATATTGAAGGGCCTTGCCACATGAACATTTTTAAAGGCCTAACATTAACCTTGATTGCTGAAGTATATGCCTGGAAACTGCAAATTTATGCTCCAACTAAGAGTACTTGTCAACAAAAGTCTATTTTTACACAAGAGTTTACAGGAGACAGGAGAGCGTCCTTCACTGTGTTATTTCATCCTCTGATTGTGTAGCGAGTATCAACAAAGACATCCTGTACATAGAATGAAAGTATATCCATGAAATAAGTTAAATGTGTTGCGTCTGGTGAATAAAGTGAAGCATCATCTGAATCAGGAGGGAAAAAGTCAGTGTATTACTTAGAGTTGAGGTCTTGAATGTGTCTAACCGCAGTACGGTGAATTTACAATGTCACAGTACAAAAGAAACCAGGTGTTGTTCAGCATCAGTAAGGTCGACTTGTGTAAATGAGATCAGAAGTTTTCAGTGCCTTCTAGGTGTCAAAACTTTCTGATCTCCGAAGGTATTATGTGCATTGAATGCCAGAGATAGGCCTGCAGTAAACGATTAGTTTCATTAGGGATTATTTTTTTGATTAAAGGTAGAGTGTGTTTGGAGGCATCTAGTGGTGTGGTTGCAGATTGCAAGACCAACCTCCACTCACTCCTCACTATCCAAGACTGCAGTAACATGAGCCGTCGAGTGCAAAACCGTGGTAACGCCGTTCGCCTTGCTCAGAGGCCATCCTTACCATAATAACACTACTTTAGGAGCAACAGGAGTCAGACGGCGGCTGGCGGTACCACGGTTTAACACTCACGTTACCGCAGTGAACCAGTTTTTGGTTTGTCTGTTCTACTGTAGAAACAAACACATTCTCACTCCCAACTCGTCAACTACCGCCGCTTGGTCAGCACCCCTCGGCATCAGAGACGCACGGGGTACCCCTCTTGCGTTGCTTTTGGATGGACCAGGAACGGCGTGAAAATGTACGCTTGTTACATGCAGTGTCCTTTCAAAATAAACTTCTGTTTTCACAGGAAGTTAGGTTGAGGCAACACAACCACTTAGTCAGGGTTAGGAAACGTGGTCGTGGTTGATGTTAACTTCAGCGACTCACGGGACTGACGATATCGACGAGTCACGTGACCAATGACTGATGTGACAAAATAAGCCAACCTTACTTTTATTTTCACACAGGACACAAATACCAGTCTTCTGATTGAAAGTCTTGGGTTTGTTTGACCCATTCACCTCCCATCCAGCTCACCCTGAACGGACTGTCATGCTATTAATATGTCACTTGCTCTGACCGTAGGTGGGTTCACATTCTGGTTAGCTGAAAGCCTGGTTCGTCACATACTGTCGCTAAAAGGTGTCTCCGTGCGTCGGTTTCTGACGCTGAGGGAAACTTACCAAACGGCGCTACTTGACGAGTTGGGAGTGAGAACGGGTTGTAGAAACATGGCGGACTCCGTGAAGAGGACCCGCTCCCTATGTAGATATAAACAGCTCATTCTAAGCTAACAAAAACACAACGATTCTTAGTTTCAGGTGATTATACACAAATGAAAACATAGTTATGAATATTATATTCCATTTCTGCTAATAGATCCCCGAAATGTTACATACTGGTCGTTTAATCAATGAATCATCTATAAAATGTGCATTAAAAATAGGAAAAAAATATATTCAAACTGCTTGTTTTGTCCAACAAACAGTCCAAAAGTTATTCAGTTTACCATAAAATAAGAAGAGATTCAGTAAATATTCATATATGAGAGGTTAGAGGTGATCCTTAATGAATTGTCTACACTTCACACACTTTACAATCTTTAAATCCCTTGTACATCATCTGGTGACTGGTCTTAGTTTAAAGCTGTTGATGTGCTCAAAATGTCTGGATTTGCTTTAAAAGTTTTACATTTATAGCTAAGAGCATGTGTGTTGCTTGTTACATGTGTAGGCTACAGGCTATAAGGGAGAGCAGGGTCAGTTGGGACAGTGGAGAAAGTGCCTTTTTAGCAAGTTATAAAGCAACAATCTGAACATACAGTACGTCTGTTATGTTGCTTGTTATCTCCAAGAATGCTCTCGCTCCACATACCTGCACTTCTCACTCCTTCACACACGTGAACACTTCAGGTGACAGAATGTTTCAACTCTAGGACGGTAAAACACACAACACATATTTTCCCTCTTGGTTAGTATAGTGCTGATTATGTTTGTTCATTCATAGCGCGCCAATATGACTCGGATAACTCAGATGGGTGTGTCAGTCTGTACAAACACCAGCATTGCTTCGTGTGTTTTCACCTACTCTCTATCCAAGTGTGCATTAGAGATATCACAATGGTGCAAAGTGGCACTTGTCCATTGAAATGATTTATACTTCAACTGTATCACCTTTACATTTGTGCGGGGAAATACAGCAGAGAGAGGATGAGAGAAGGGAAGTCCATTCATCCTCTTTAGATATTAGAAAAGGGCAATTATGTGCATGAATGAGCAGGGGTTGAACTTTGAATCACTCATAAGAGAAATGTAACTGACTTTAATGAGGAAGCTCAACTGTGTTTCTTGCATATCAGAGATAGCACTGTGCACAGGTGGCAGCTTCTTTTATTATAAGTTTTTATAATAATGCTTTCTTTATTGAACTCATTAACAGAGGTACAAACAGATACATGAAAAAAAGAGGACAAAACAAAAACAATTAGATTTTATAATCCCATAGTTTATGTTATATACATCATATTATATTAATTTAATAAGGTCTTAATGGCTTTTTTGTTTTTAACATTGTGTAATATGGTGCTTTATTGTTTGAATTCATTAATAAAGGGCAGGAAAGTTGGTTTGGTTCCTGATCACTTTTTCTTATGAATATGGAATTTTCCAAAAATAATAAATAATTGTGTGATATACAGCACGTTATTTTCAATCTTATCTTGTCTAAAATATAGCATTACATTAAACATATTTATTTCAACATTCATCTTAAGTTTCTTTTGGAGAAAGTTATATCAATTCAGAACATTCTTGTATAAATACAGTGAAAGAATAGACGGGAAATACTCAATTATAATCAATATCCAGCTTGAATCTGTCACTTCCTTAAAGCTTCGGTAGGCAGTATATTTTTGGCATCATTGGGCAAAAATTTCATAATAACCTTTCAGCATATTGTAATTCAAGTGTTCTGAGAGATAACTAGACTTCTGCACCTCCTCATGGATCTGTTTTCAGGGTTTAGTAACCAATCAGAGCTGAGCTGGAGCCTGCCGTCTCTGAGCAGCTGTCAATCTCTCACAATCTCCAATCAAACGGTCAAACTAGGCAGCGCTGATCAAATATGAATAAATATTCTGTTACTGTAAAGCCTATTTCTCTCCTCAAATGTTTTCAGAAACATCTTGTAGTGTTTAGCTGTAAAATGAGAAAGTTTGTAACCCGGAAGCCATGTTGAGATCAGTTAGGGAAATAATAAGCACCGCCCACCAGCCGGAGCACAGCCAATAGGAACGCTCTCTCTCTGAAATGACCTGACTTTATTTTCATAATACTACGACTTTTTTCTCTTAAAATTCTGACTTTATTCTCATACTTTAATTTTTTCCCTTAATCTTCTGACTTTATTCTCATAATATTAAAATGTTTTTCTCGTAAATTTATGACTTTATTCCTATAATAATACGACTTTTTTCTCTTAATTTTATGACTTTATTCTCATAATTTTATGGCTTTTTTCTCTTAAATTTATGACTTTATTCTCATAATATTACGACTTTTTTTTCTCGTAAACTTATGACTTTATTCCTATAATAATACAACTTTTTTCTCTTAATTTTATGACTTTATTCTCATAATATTACAACTTTTTTCTCTTAAATTTGTGACTTTATTCTCATAATATTACGGCTTTTTTCTTGTAAACTTCTGACTTTATTCCCATATTACAACTTTTTTTCTCTGAAATTTATGACTTTATTCTCTATTACAATTTTTTTCTCGGAAACTTCTGACTTTAATCTAATAATATTACAACTTTTTTCTCTTAAACTTCTGACTTTATTCTCCTAATATTACAACCTTTTATATCATCAAATAAAGAAGACCAATATCTAGATGAAGGGACAGAAACATAACTAAGTGTGTTCCTAATATTCTCCTGAATATGAACAGGTTGATCAGGTGGGAGCTGCTCTGTGAATGAGTTGGGGGACGGGTGATGACGTCACTCTCGCGCCTTCCCCCTTGATTGACACACGCGCGCAAAGAAGGTATTTCCTCACGTTTCGTGCACGTAGCTGCATGTTTGACTGTTACAGTGTGTGACAGCAGCAGTCAGTCCTCAGAGCCACCGCGTGTCCTTTGACCTCTGTCGCTTCTAAAATAGAGACAGATGACCTTGTGGAGACTCATAATAGAGTCACAGAGCTGCAGTTGTTGACTGCGCACTTTAGTCAGTCAGTCAGTCAAACAGTGTGACACGTTGGAGCGTCTGAGGTGAAAGAAGTTGGAGACGGACTCAACTCCAGAGAGAGAGAGAGAGAGAGTTCCTGCAGGAGTTTGTCTCACCGAGGACTAAAAGTTGGCATCACTTTTTAAGTTTCTGGCTTGCTGTCATCCCTCCAGGTGCTCGACTTTATGGGTAAGAGAGACACAAACTTAATGGACTTCTTCTACGTGTTGTTTTCTGCAGGTTTGTGACAGAAAGCCACTCAGCGTTGACACACAGAGGCATGTTGGGATGTTAGCATAACTATAAAAGTCTTGTTTATTGAGCTTAAGTCAGAGACAGCTGTCAGGTAAAGACTTTAACCTGACTTCTTCAGGTAAAGACTTCACCTGAGAGCTGTCAGGTAAAGACTTCACCCAAGAGCTGTCACTGATCCCTGTGGAGCTCAAAACAATCACAGATGAATCTGTACCCAAAACAAAAAACAAATCAGACACAAAAAGCCTGAACAGGTTCTGATTTTTATCTTTCATTGTCTATGCCAGAGAGACAGTATTTTTCACTTTGTGCTTCTCCCTCCCTCTGTGTTGGAATGTAACTAAGTACATTTACTCAAATAATGTATACTTAAAGGTCCCATATCCTGCTCATTTTCAGGTTCATACTTATATTTTGTGTTTCTACTAGAACATGTTTACATGCTGTAATGTTAAAAAAAACAACTTTATTTTCCTCATACTGTCGGCCTGAACATACCTGTATTCACCCTCTGTCTGAAACGCTCCGTTTTAGCACATTTCAATGGAATTGCAACAGAATTGCGTTGCTAGGCAACACTTTGGGTCCATGTTTACTTCCTGTCAGCTGATGTTGTTCACATACACTGCAACGGGATATAAACTGGTACACATTTAGAATGTTTACGTTTAAAGCCGTGTAATGATCTAAATATTGTATATTTGTGACATCACAAATGGACAGAAATCTTAAGGGCTTGTTTCAAACGCACAATTTCTGAATAGGGGCTGTGTGTGTTTCTCCCTATATTGAGTGTTTTGATAGCAGTAAATGCAACATGCACATTAATTAATACTTTTACTTAAGGATCTAAATGCTTCTACCACCTGGAGATCAGGCATTTTTATGTACAAAATTATATTTCATTCTGGCATTAGTACCTGCAACTGCTGCAAAACATTCTCCCATTAATATTTAATATCATATCGCAGCGCTGCTTTATAATAATCTGCAATCTCTTTCATGTGTTTTATATTTATATACATTTTTTCCTGTAACCACCATAATGTATCTGCTTCCCAACTAGAATGAACTTCAAAGTTATACAAAATCATTCACATATTCACTCCTCAGTCAAAGATTATTTGATTTTGTGACTCATGCTGAGACTATTTTGATAATCGATTAATCGGTTTGAGTGATTTTTTAAGGGAAAAAAAAGTCTAAATTCTCTGATTGCAGCTTCTTAAATGTGAATATTTTCTGGTTTCTTTACTCCTCTATGACAGTAAACTGAATGTCTTTGAGTTGTGGACAAAACAAGACATTTGAGAACGTCATCTTGGGCTTCTGGAAACACTGATCAACATTTTTCACCATTTTTTGACTTTTATAGACCAAACAACTTTTTAATTAATTGAGAAAACAGATTAATTGACAATGAAAATAATAGCCGTGTACCACTTTGCACTCTTGTAGCAATGGGCTTATTATATTTTGTTCCCATCTCTCATGCTGAGCAGCATGTATCACTCCATTTCCTACAGCAGATTTAATCAGAGTGTTAAATCAAGTTTTGTTGCTTCATTAAACGTGTTTTGTGACTGTTGCAGATTCACATGAACATGGGTGATTTTGCTGTGCAGTCCTGTTAAACTCACTTGATTTCTACCTCTAAAGCTGTCAGACTCGCTGACATGAATGCAGGTGATTCGTAGTGAGATCACATCTCTCTGTCTGTGTGCGTCCGTCAGTCTGTCTGGCCACTCAGAGAGTGAAGAAGAGGAGGGTGAATCTCCCAGAGCATTGGCCACGCTCGGCCCTGTGAAGCCGGCTCATTCAAGCCTCAAATGGGTCGAGTGTCTCTCTCTCTCTCTCTCTTTGTGTGACCCAACTTGACTGAAATGTGGTAATTGGGGAATCCTGCAGGATCCTCGCTCCCCGTGGTGATGTTCGGGCAAAGCGCTCAATCAATTCATTTACAGTACAACAAGTTGTTGCATGAGAAACAGGTCAGCTTTTCGTTTAAACTTTGAAAAACAACCAGATATGTGTTTATTCAGGCGTGGTGTGATCTAGCTTCACATGTACTGGGTCATGTAGCCTTAAATGACCCTGGCTCAGTGGGGATGGCAACGTTGGTCCGTTGGTCATGTAGTACCACAAACATTTCCACATGTCTGACACTTCATGAGACGACACCTTTAAAAATATGAATAGAATTCCCATCAGCCTCAGCTGCACCTTAAGATTAACGCTAAACTTTAGTAACATAGTAACTGTGAGTAGGATGACAGTCTACGGCCTCAAGCGTAGCTCATTATTCAGCTATATAAATAAGAACGCTAAGCACTCGTGATGAAACGGTTAGTTGGTTAATTGATTGGTTGATTGACAGAAAAGTAATTAGTTGAGCTGCAACGATTGGTCAACTAATCGATGAGTCGATCGACAGGACAATAATCGCTAAACTATTTTGATAATCAATTAATCGTTAACATACTTTTTCTTGCAAAAATGGCAGAAAATTCTCTTTTCACCCTCTCTAATATGGAGATTTCCTGCTTTTCTCTTTTTTACATCATATTAAACTGAATATCTGGGGTTTTTGGACTGACACGTTCAGTTAAGTTTATTAGGATCCCCATTAGCTGGCGCCATAAAACCAGCTAGTCTTCCTGGGGTTAAAGTACCTGTCCCCACGTTACCTTATATAAAACTGCCGCTAGCAAATTCCATGCAGTGAGGTAAAACATATTTCAAACCCTTAGACACCACAGAACAAAAAAAACATTGGCACGCCAGAAGACTCATTAACTGTTCGTTCATGCCGTTAATTGCCGTTAAATACTCTTTTAATGCTTTCTTGAAAGATGCTCTCGTGTTTGACAAAAACAAATACAAGACATTTAAAGACAACATCTTGGCCTTTACGAAACTGGGATGGACATTTTACACCATTTTCTGACATTTTGTAGACCAAACGATCAATCGATTCATCCAGAAAATAATCAACAGATTGGTCGATAATGAAAATAATCAAATAGTTGCAGCCCCAGGAAGCACTTTGATGGATAATTGATTGTTTCCGGTTGAACTTCATAAATGTGAATCTTTGTAGATAGATAAATAGATGCTTTAATTAAGAATGTCTCATGTCACAGCAGCAGTAAGAGCGGGAATAGTGCAAAGAAACAAGTATCAATAACAAAATCGTTGAGTTTTGGACTGTTAAAACAAGACATCTGAAGCCTTTCTCACTATTTTCTAAAAGTGACCAAACAATTAAAGGGACGGTATGTACGTTTTTACACATGTAAATGTTTTTTATTGCCAATGTGTGAACAGGTTGTAACCTAACCTAAAGAAATGAGACCTTCTGTTACTTTCTGGGTTTCCTCTATCAGCTTGTAGACTGCTTTTAATGTGAAGAATGCCAGGACGCTTGCGAGTGCCTATTGGTCCTGCATGTGAAATGTATAGTGATATTGTGGTTTCAGCTGTCAATCATGTTCAGTCTCGTGTGTGTCGCCTCACTGTTTTGACGTAGATGCTCGCTCACGTCTACGTAGTACAAGTACAAGCACGATCGTGAGCAACAGGAAGCTGACTGTCGTTGACTTCACGGCCACGTGAAAAGTGTCACTGTTAACAAACAATTTCTGATTCTTACATTTAACCCCTTTAATCAATTCATCAGCAGATTGATCAGTAGTTGTAGCCCTGTAAGCAATCCCAATTAGTGTTTGTAAAATGTCAGAAAACAGTGAAAAATGCTCATTACAGTTTCCCTGAATGTTAACTTGATACCTTCAAATGTCCAACAGTCCAAAACCCAAAGATATATCATCAAATATGAGATCTTCATATTTGAGAAACTGGAACCAGCAAATGTTTGGCATTTTTTACAAAATAGCTGCTGATTAATTTCCTGTTGATAGTTGCAGCTCTCCTTGGATCCAACAGTCTGGTTAAACACTTGTTTCTGGCTCTGCTTTCTTCAGTGTGAAGATACACTCTCTCTCTCTCTCTCTCTCTCTCTCTCTCTCTCTCTCTCTAAGAATATTGTGCGGGTTGTTTTGACTAAAGGACTTCTCTACAAAATGAATTGAACCTTCCGAATCCGCCGGCTCACCGGCATTTTCTGTTTTTTTTATTAGAGGCAGAGAAAGGATGATAAATTCTAAATGTCAGATGGTGAGTGGTTTGTCTGAGTGCTCTTCTTACGAAGCAGGCAATTGAATGCAAACTGACAGAGGGGGGATTCACGCTGGAAAATGTCATAATGCTTTGACACCATGAAATGGAAATCAAAACTTTCCAAGGCGAATAGCTCACCGGGGGCAACGAGGAGAGAACATAACAGTAAAAGTGTCCCAGTAAATCACTTCTACTGGTTGTATGCACCGTCACCCTGAGACAGGTATGTCCAACATGTGTTGCCACATGCCAGGCATCCTGTCTCCACCTCTCTACTTTGCCTTCTAGAGAAAAATAAGAGATAATAGCCTTTCAGCAGCCTCTGTAATTGTATAATTGGAGCCTGTCAGAGGAGTTTTTCTATATTCACTGCAGTTTCTTGGTGAAACCTTGGCTTTACAGGAGGGGTTAACTGACAAAAACACGTGGAATTAGGTGGAATAAATATAATATTATGACTGTATGATTATGAAATAATGTATGTAGCATATTTATGCAGCATCCTGTCACTGTATAATGCATTAAATTAGTTTGAAATGCAGCCAATTGTGTCCTGACAGAACCGAGTATATTTAGCCGCTGTCAGCATCCGAGCAGCTCATTGTTATCCATTAGGAGCCAGTGCAGTGTAAGAGCCTTACCAGGCAGGGGGCGAGTTTCTCAACCCACTTAATCAGCGACGCGCTGGGAAGAGTTAAACTCCATGCCAGTCACTTATACACTTATAGTCAACAACAATGTGCTGTCGACACGCAGCCGCCGCACGACAGAATATAACATAATCTAATTTAGTGGTAGAATAAACCGCCTAATAACTTCCAGAGGGATTTCAGATGCTTAAACGTGTGCATATGTTGTTATCAAAGTCTGAGAGCCACTAGGAATCGATTCCCTGTGTTGGAACTTTATTGAGGAGGCAGACACAGTGGGGGATTCCCTTAATTAGAAAGTATAGGAAGGGAGGCGACAATCACTTAGTATAAAGCAGAGAAAGGCTTCTCATCGCTGCAAAAGTCGTTTAAAAACAGCCATAAGATGCTAAATTCAATGTGTAAAGCTCTCTGATTTGAACAACAACCAAGTGTAAATGAACATATTCTCAGTAAAATCATTCATAATAATACTATAATTAATTCAAGATGGGAAACAAAATGCAAAGAGTGCTTTAAAGTATAGATGGCAAAGGCTGCAAGATATCTCTTATATTCCCCAAGCAAAGAATGAATTTGAAGGAACTGTGATTGTGTTTGCTCGTCTAGAGAAGCACGATAATCACATATTTTACATATCAATAGCGTTAGGTGGGGGGGGGGAGAAAGCATTCGCATGGATTAACTGTTTAAGGACTGTTTAAGATGATAATCTGAGAATACTGCATACATGAATACATTTAGCAGCCTGTGTGTGTACTTGAGAACGTGACATAACAGCTGTTACATAGCTGAAACATAGTGGCATGTTTGATCTTTGCATGTTTAAATGATGTTGGAACTAGAGCTGCAACGATTGATCGATTAGTTATCAATAGGGCTGTCAGATCAAAATATTTAATCGTGATTAATCGCAAATTAATCACACATTTTTTATTATGTTCAAAATGTACCTTAAAGGGAGATTTGTCAAGTATTTAATTCTCTTATTGACAAGGAAGTGGACAACTATGCTTGTTTTATGCAAATGTATGTATATATGTATTATTGGAAATCAATTAACAACACAAAACAATGACAGAAATTGCCCAACAGGCAACAACAGCTGTCAGTGTGCTGACTTGACTATGACTTGCTCCCAAACTGCATGTGATTATCATAAAGTGGGCATGTCTGTAAAGGGGAGACTCGTGGGTACCCAGAGAACCCATTTACATTCACTGATCTGGATGTCAGAGGTCAATGGACCCCTTTTGAAAATGGCTATGACAGTTTTTCCTCGCCAACATTTAGTGTAAGTTTGGAGCGTTATTTAACCTCCTTGACAACAAACTAGTATGACATGATTGGTACCGATGGATTCCTGAGGTTTTTCTAGCTTCATATATTAATATGAAGCTTTAAAACTGAACCAACTACAACCTACAAACAACTTGCGTTACTTCATTATTAAAATTAATCGACAACTATTTTGATTATCGGCTAATCCGTTTGAGTCATTGTTTTAAGAAAAATAAGTACAAATTCTCTGATTCCAGCTTCTTAAATGTGAATATTTTCTGGTTTCTTTACTCCTCTATGATTGTAAACTGAATATCTAAACAAGACATTTAAGGACGTCATTTTGGGCTTTGAGTTTGACTCATCAACATTTTTCACATTTTCTGACATTTTATAGATCAATAAAATTGGCTTAACTGCATCTTTTTGTATTAGCTTCAGTGTTCAGTATAACAGTGGCATCCGTCATCAACCAGCCCCCCCAATAGAAAACTAAAAAGAATCTATAGTTGGATCTTTACGTTTGATGGCAGGTGGCTCTGCTGTGTCGTTCCCATGGTCGTTCCTGCTGTGAGTATTAGTTTGTGTGGTAACTCCCTGCTTCTGTGCCATAAAAGGACACGCAGGGCTGAAATCCCTTCATCATTCCTCGCTCGATGATTTAATGATGGCTTTGATCAGGAGATGACCATGAAAGAGAAAGTAAAAGGATGGAGCACTGATGTGTGTATTTGGTGAGGGGATTTATCGCTCCCTCCTCCGAGGACGGCCAGTCCACATTAGGAATGCTTGTGAGACATTTACAGGAGTCACTGACACGTGACCTCGCCGCCGTCAACGCTGTGGTTTAAAATAGAGAGGTCACTGTCAGAAACTGATTGTGTCTTCAGCCTGTCTACCCCGTCTGTTTGTTGACAGATTTGTTCGCATCAGACTGTCGCCCGTCAAGGGATTAAGCTTGTATTCTGTGGAAATATCTTTCAAAATTCCCAGTAAATCTTTCCAGCACAGATACCAGCAGTCCTGTTACCATGGTGTCTGGCTTTCTGCCTCTCTGCTCTGGCAGCTCCTAACAACCGGGAGCAAAGGTCGTGACCGCTCCAGCCGACAACTGTTTGGTGAAATCAACGCCTCGCACAGGGGGGCACAAATAACTTTGCACCCACGTCTGAATTGGAGCAACTGAAGTTTCTCCAGCGAGCACAAGAGGAGCGGGATGATCTGGCTTTGAGGGCAGCCACGTATACGCTGTCCTCAGCCTCCTTTTACCCCCCGCGCTGCACTTTCAGGAGCTTTTGTACAAGTTCAATTGACAATAGGCTGCATTCCTCCTAGCAAGAGAGGAACATGGTTTGCTGGCACTTGAAATGCTCTTCACGGCATTCATATGGACTCTTGCTTTTGAACAGTGCCCTCACTGTTAAGATGCCTCTTTCGAGACAAGCGCTCACTTTGAGATAGAAATACAGAAAAAAAAAAAGCGGTGACATATACAGCGCGTCGACTTGTTGACAGTGACGGCGCGTCCCGGTTTGCCAGACTATGAGGTAAACATCCTCTCCGCGTGTGATCACCTCCTGCAGATTTCTGAGTGGATCACTGCAAACTTTGTTTTGTTTTGGTTCCTGGAACCTGCAGAGAGGGAGCAACTTTAGATGGGTTTGTTCAAAATCAAGACGCCTCTCACAATCAGCACTAAATCTGATTGTACAGCCGCCGCTGCCTGTGTTGTGGAAACATAACGATAAGAGCTGTTCTGTGTTTGACAGGAGTAAAGAATTTAGTTTTCATGCACGCATGGGTTTCATGTTCATACACGTTCCCCCTGTTTTAAGGCCGGGACGATCTACAGATGTGATGAGAATCTAATGGGAGGCTCAAAACAGGTCTCTCTTCTGTGTAGCAGTTCCAGTGTATTCTTGCTGATTATTTTCTCGATAATTGTTTTGTCTAAAAAATGGAAGAAAATTGTGAAAAATGCCTTTTCATCTTCAAACATGTTGCTTTGTTCAACCAACAAAAGAAGACAAAACAAAAGATATTCAGTTTACTGTCATGTAGAGCTGCAACGATTAATCCATTAGTTGTCAACTATTAAATTAATCGCCAACTAGTTTGATAATCAATTAATAAGTTTGAGTAATTAAATTTTTTTTTTCTCTATTTTCAATTTCAGATTTGATTTTATTTGCCCAATGTTTTGTGTTCTGCCTTCACCCCAAGACAATGGAGGTGAATTTTCAGTGCACTAGAGCTGCAATGATTAATCGATAAGTTGTCAACTATCAAATTAATTGGCAACTATTTTGATAATCCATAAAAAAGGGATCTAAATTCTCTGATTCCAGCTTCTTAAATAGTGGCTTTCTGGTTTCTTTACTCCTCTATGACGGTAAACTGAATAATAATATTTGAGTTGTGGACAAAACAAGACATTTTAGGACATCATCTTGGGCTTTAGGAAACACTGATCAACACTTTTTACCATTTTCTGACATTTTATAGACCAAACAACTAATCGATTAATCGAGAAAATAATCAACAATGAAAACAAATCGTTAGTTGCAGCCCTACTCTCATGTATGACAAAGACAAAGGATAAAATCTTCTCATTTTAGAGGCTGGAAAAAGCAAATGTTTGTGACTAAAACAATTATTCCATTATCCAAATTAAGATCAAATAAGATAATGCTTTATTATTCCCACATCTGGGAAATTTGCAATGTCACAGCAGCAAGGGGGAACAGCGCAAACAACAAGAGGCATCAGTAAAAAACAGAACAATATATAATAAATAGTAAATAAATAATAAAGATATAATAATAAGTAAATAGAAAATATAAAAAAATATGTACAGATATAGTAATAAAAAGAGCAGAAAAGGCAGTGATGCATTTAATGAACTCATATGTTGAACATTATCTTAGACACGTTTTTTTATAACCATTAGAAGCAGCAGCCTTTGTAATGCTCAGAGTTTCACCCCGATGGTGTGCATGTACCACAAGTGTTGTACACGCTTGTTTGAATTCAGCGTGTCATGGTAATATGTTGTATTATCTTTATCATATTTCCCCCCCCTGCCTCTGAAATCCTTAGCTCTACTGTTGTAGCCCACCATGGGAGGATTAACTTTGACCCTTGCTCATCCACTGCTGCTATTCCCAACGACGGGCTCTGAACTGAATGTCTGTCTATTCCTGCTGCTGGAATTTGATTCATATGCTAATGAGCCGAATTCCCATGGATTTCTCTCTCCTGTGCCGTAGATATCACCACCCAAAAACTCTCGGCCCTCCCTCCCCCTCTCGCTTTCTATCTCTCTCGCGCTCCCTAACTTTCATGCATTCGCGGGGTCACGACCTCGCTCGCAGTAATCTCACACATGACGCAGTTCTGCCTTTGCAGCAGGTGTCGATATGAAGCTCTATGGTCGTCAGGCCGTGTAGAGGTTCAGGCAAATCAGCATGCAGCTCCCTGAAATGCTCTTTCCAAAGAATCGATAAAAATGAGGCAGCTTGAAACTTCCCTCAGATAAACATTTGTTTTTAGGTGAATTTCTGCACATCAAAGTGCAAAATAGTTTATTTTTTGTTACCTTGAAAATCAAGGACTGGTAATTATATCCCCCGAAAATACTCACAGAAATACTTTCTGATTGGCTTGTATGGGTGTCTTTTAATTGTATATGAGAACATTTTGAACATAATTCTGGTAAAACAGTTAAACCACTGTCATTAATCTGTGTTTAATTAAGCAAAAAGACACAAGAGGCTGTGATTTTAGCTAAGGGGGTTTTTGGCACTCTGTGGCTTATTGCTTTTATTAAACGGTTACTGCACGTATCTGGTAAAGTTTCATAAATTAAACACACACCAACATGCAATAATTTATTGATAACAAATAATCATTCTTCCGCAAAGCAATGTAGTTCTTCAGCAACACAGACACAGTGGAAAGCAAGCTTAAAAATTGGGGTGATTATTTAACATTTATCTGGATCGTCATTAATTGTGCAATTGTTGAAGTAGTGTTTAATCACACTCGTCTTTGCTGGTACAGGGATGTTTGACTCTGGATAGGTGCATTTTAATCACCCCCGTGGGCTCTCTAGTAGGACCTATACCTAACGTGACGAGAAAGAAAAAAAAAAATAGGGCTGTCATTATAACGCGTTAACACAAATTAGTTTTAACGCCACTAATTTCTTTAACGCATTAACGCAACTTGCGATTATACAGAGGTTGTAGCGGACTCAGTTTTAAAGCTAGAATGAAGATACTGGTATCGTATGGAACTAGAAAACCTGAGGAATCCATTGGTACCAACCATGTCATACTAGCTTGTTGCGAAGGAGGCTAAAAACACTCCAAACCTTTACTAAATGTTGGCGAGGAAAAACTGGGATGGCCATTTTCAAAGGGGTCCCTTGACCTCTGACCTCAAGATATGTGAATGTAAATGGGTTCTATGGGTACCCACGAGTCTCCCCTTTACAGACACGCCCACTTTATGTTAATCACATGCAGTTTGGGGCAAGTCATACTGTCAGCACACTGACACACTGACAGCTGTTGTTGCCTGTTGGGCTGCAGTTTGCCATGTTGTGATTTGAGCATATTTTTTATGCTAAATGCAGTATGTTGTCACTCGCCAGCGATATCATTTTTGTTTTAGTATAGTCTTTTACTTGCTGTTACTACTTACTTATAGTTAGAGAAATCGGAGAATAATAGGCTTCAAATAAAAACATGCAAGCTAGCTGAAGTTACATTGTTAACTTATCATAGATCGTTGATGTAGTTTGTCCGCGAAGGATGGAAATAAAAGGCCGGTGGACTGGGCGGCAGCAATGACAGGTATTTCTCCAAACGAAGCGACAGGACAGCGTGGATTCCCTGGCTACTCAAACATAAAGCCCTGAAGGCTCTATTTGTTTCTTCCGCTGGCATCTTTGTGTAGTTTTGAACATTCATTGAATGACAGCGTAGCATGCTCCTGACTGCCTCATCCAGGCGGACGATCAGGTGTGAAAACAGGGAACAGACCACATAGGTTGCCTGACTTTGTTTCTTGACTTTTCCAGCTCTTCAATTTCTGTCTAATTGATATCAGCGAGTTTCCTTATTAATTCTTACTGGTGAAATTAACTTTGCCATAATATATGAGTCAACTGAACTACAAGCGAACTTGTACCTTTGTGTGACAAAAGCAGGTATTTGGTAATTGTCAGTCTGCAGAGTTGCCAGGGGGGATGTTGCAATCTCTGATTTACAGTAAACAGGCTTCAGCTGACACTTGGCTCTGAATGTGAGACCAGCCTGCATGAGTTTAAACACAACCTGCCAGCTAGATCATTGACAGATTTATTAACCGGATTGATGTTGATACTTGTTATATGGTCCACCTGTTCACACGCTGAAAGATGTCAAAGCGGTGTATCATCTGCATACAGATTGATCCGGGCCACCGTGTCCCCTCAGTACAGTTTTTTTTTCTTTGCTCTGGCACTTTCCTCCGTAAACCAGCTCCAAAAACTTCCGACTCAACACAGTGGAACCCCTAAAACACTCTTTAATGGACCCTTTCAAATGGGGAGCGCAGACCAGAACAAACACTTTCATTCATGGTGGTCCAGATATGCTAATGAAGCAAGGCCCTGACACTTTCACAGGGGTACCCCTGTCATGGTTGCCTGTGTTGGACAGCAGTGAGGCTATCACTCACGCAGGGTGATGCAAGGTACAAGTCCTATGTTTCCTGTCCCAAGAGTAATTATAGCCCTACCAATCTGATGAGCATCCTCAAGCGCCATTGGCTTTGAGCCATAGTATTGATGTAACAGATTAAGGGCAAACTGGGTGGAAACAGGCTGAAATTGATGTCAGTTTTCAGAAAGTGTAGTGCTGTAATAGTAGCACACTGTATCCACCATCAGTCACTGTTATGTTAGAATGACCCTGATTGTGTTTTTAGTTGATTTTTTTCTCACTAATTGAGATAATCTGACTCATAAATTCAGTATCAGTGGTCTATTTTCTTTATTATACCTCCGCGACAACGGAGGTATAATCCTTACATCCGTTCGCAAGTCACACTTTCGTTTCCGGAGCAGAATTTGGAAACTATTTAACTTAGGAACTTCAAATTTGGTATGATGGTTGACAGTGTGCTTTAGTTGTGCCTTTGGGGGGTTGGAAGTCCAGGGTGCCCAAAATTTCAAAAATGTTGTTCACCCTGGGCCTAATAGTGATTTTGCCTTTGAAATTTAGATTATGTACTTTGTGATTATGAAAATGTTATTTGTTCCTTCATTGCATCGCCATTTACTCTGGAATGGTAAATAGATAAATAGGTTTACTTACAATGAGTTCATATTCCTTAGCCTCTTACCTTTCAAAGCAGACCAGATATATGCATCCAAGTCATATGGTTGAGGAGTTATTCCTGATTCATTTTGGGTATATTTTTTCCTAAGGCGAGGGCTGTGCTCGGGTGCTCTTGGATGAAGTGACTCATAGTGTTTTGACATGTTGCAGCAGATGCTTCATAACTCATTGATTGCCAGCGCCTCATGAGTAAGCGGATAAGTAATTTACTTCTGATGAGTTTCTCATAAGTATGATGATTTTGTAAATGCAGTATACCATGCCAGATAAATTCCCTTTGCCACAAGCCTTTGGTTAATGTAGAGAATTTCAGCAATTAACTGCCAACACTTCAGAAATATTTTACTTTATTTATTTATTGTAGAATGCTACCATGCATTTGAACGTGTATCATCATTGCCCCATATGCCAGGTATGTTATTCTTTAATCTGCACAGATTATGCATGATACCTCTTAATGTCACACACACTTATGGGATTTGCTCAGACTCTCTTCATCCAGACAAACAGATGTTAAGGTAGAAATATTACCCCTAATCCTTTTCTGTCTCTGAGAGGGAACTAAGCTGCAGGTGCAAGCCGTTTGAAGAAAGACCCAAATGGGTTTTTTAAAAAAAGTGACAAGAAAATCGCTCCTTTCTTTTTTTCCTTTTTCTTTTAGTCTACCTAAAGCTTGAGTAATGACATCCACAAACGATCTTTTCTGGTGTTTAAAAAGGGAAGGGTGGGAGAGGACACGTGGGAGTGAGAGTATTCACAATGGTGTGTATGTGTGTGTGTGTGTGTGTGTGTGTGTGTGCTACAAGACCAGGCAGGTCTCGCCCTGAGGTGAAGCTTCATTACTTTCTGTGGCTGAGCCCTTCAGAGATGAAGGCTAATCCCCGGATCGAACAACAGCTGTTATTTCTAAACATCATAAAATGGAATTTATCACAACTTGTCACTAGGTACATGGAAGTCTCTGAAGCTTCATGGGTGGCTGTTGTTGTCAGTTCTTTCTTGTCCTTTTCGAAGAATAAGGAGATGAGAGGAGTTAAGTGTGTCAACAGGTGTATTCACCGTCCTTTTGTCTCAACTGGAAACAAAAAATGCATTGCCATTACGTATGGACATAAGAATTTGTATTGGGTGGACATGTGGTTCTGTTTATTGTTATATATTGTTATAGCTAAACCAATAGCTGGAAAGCAGTTAGCATGTTTGCATATACACAATAAATACTCAGGAAAGTAGACCCATCACAACCCAGTTGATCCATTAAACAAAATTTAAATGAATAAAGAATGACAATAAAAAACAAGTTCACAAGTTCCTCCACACTTCCGGTTCTCAAGGAGGAATGCATTGTGTTTGAATACTGAATTCTCACTTCTCGTGTCTCGTGCCATTGGAGCTAATCCTGCACATAAATAGACACACAGACGGTGCCAGCGACGTATTTATAGGTCTTCTGCTCTGAGCCACTAAACACACAGAAATCATTGTTCAAGTAGATTAAAGACATAGTCTACCCACCACCAAAATTCAAACCAAGTGAAACCTATTACAACACCCGATGATAATGATTGGCCTAACACTACAAAATGAAATATTATATGACTATCATTATCGTTATAAAGTTATCATTTCATTATAACTTTCATTAATGAAAGTAATATTTGTTAAAACGGCACGGTGAGCCCATAACATGTTTATGTTTTAAAGGAGCAGTGTGTGTAGGATTTGGTGGTATCTAGCGGTGTGGTTGCAGATTGCAACCGACTGAAGCCTCTCCCGTGTGCCAGGCGTGCTCTCTAGAGCCAGTCATTGTAAGAGTAGCGTAAGTCATTTTGAACAGAGCCAGTGCTTATAGAGTGTATGTGTATGAGGGAAGTGAGTGGTGAAGTAAGCGAGAGAGAGTGGTGGCGACGGCAGCGAGTAACGTTAATTACTGCGGCCCAAGCCGTTCTAGGCTACTGTGCATGGCGGTGCGGATATAACGGCTCATTCTAAGCTAACGAAAACACGATTCTTAGTTTCAGGTGAATATACACTAAAGAGAACATACTTATTAATATTATATTCCATTTCTGCTAATAGATCCCCCTAATTGTTACACACAAAACTTTTGCTGACTTAGTTTTGGTCAAAATCCTGAGGGACTGGACCTACAAACACTTGTTTTGAAGCGAAATCTCTTCTATTTTTTTGGGGGGAATTCTTAAAAAAGACCTCACCAACCCAACTAAATACCACTTAAGGCCTTCGAGATTATCCCATAAACTAATTAGCGGCTTAGTTCAGGCCATAGAGCACAGCACTGCTCCCTTATCTGCCTCTCTGCAACAGCGATGAACAATGTGTCAGGGTGAAGGAAGGTGTGAAGAGGTCTTTCTCGTGGCCTCGCCGTTTGAAGGGAGGAAGCTGAGTGTGACTGTTTGTCTCCACACTGTCTCTCCCTGTGCCGCTGCTAGCTGTGGAAAACTGATTAAGCTCCTGAATGCCACTCTTTGTCACTCTCCACTTCTGCGAGGGACGTGTGTTTCTATAGTGATTCATGTTGTTTTCTAGCTTGTGGCACTCAACAGATTGATTTTTTTTTTTTTTTTTTTTTTAATGGAAATTCCATTTTTGGCAATAATTCAGTTTTATATCCCCATGTTTTCTGCGAGTGGGAAGTTATTTTTTCCAAAAAAGTGTTTGTAGTTTGTTCAGGAAACACCTAATCTGATGGTCCGTGCTTTAGTATTTAAGGTTGTAATAGCGTGTCAACTGTTTGCGTGCCAGGCTGGCTCCTGTTTATAGTGGTGACGCTGCACATGTCATTCCACAAAGTGTGCCAGCACAGGAACCACTTAAAGCTCAGTGGCACACCTCGACAGACTTACACACTGCAACAGAAACATTCACATTAAAAGATGGAGGAATGAAACCACCGTTCTGACATTTAATGACCTCAAATCTGCTGTAGCGATTGATCCCAGGCAAAGAGTGTAAACCAGTTTAGGTTAAAATAAATCACATGACGGTGGAGTATGAAGTAGAAAGTTACTGCAGGATCAAAGCAACATGCTTTGTTGTTGAGCATTTCATGGTTTTGAAATATGAGCCGCTGCACACTTTTGCCTTAAACCTGTTTTGCTAGTATACAACGTAAAAGTATATGGCTTAACGTAATACTGGAAGCACAGGTTTGATGTGATGGGATGTGTTTGATGTTTGTCAGAGAAGTGTTGTTGTGAATTCCAGGCTTACATGATTACTAGCTTGTCGAAGTGCTCGGGGGACCGAAACAGAAACACGTTACTGCGCCACTAAGTAATGACGAAGATGCATTGAGCTTCGAGGTAAGGAAAGTTGCTATGTTATGACAGCTTGTTGTCATGTTTTGTGTGTGTTTCGTGGGAAACAGCTATAGGCTGTTAAGCCCACAAGGTATGTCTTCGATGCTCATATTGCATACTCAGTACATGTTTTGAGAATTCTTTAAACCGTCAAAAGTTCACTGGAAGCGGCAAACGTTCTCTTTCCTCATTGGTTGAGACAAAAACTGTCGTGAATGAGTAGGCTACAGTATTTAACATATGATACAATCATTCAGTTATAGATAGCACTACAGGAATTGGCCTGATGTTGGCATTAGTCTAGTGCATCTGCTGTTTTAATCTGTGTGAGTAAACATGATTATAGTAAGTGAGACTTCTGTCATTAACAGATAAGCCGGGCAATCATCAGCGAATTGTTAAAGAAGCTGAGATAATAAGCCGCCTAGATGAAGAGATGGTATTTGCCTTACAAAAAGTAATCAGTCATGAGTATTGTCACTTATATAACAACATTTATTAGCGGTGTAACGGACCGTAGTTGATCTGTGCTCCGGACGGATTCCCCTAACAGTTTGGCCTGCTTGTGAACCACGGATTAATTACACAGTTTAACCATCATAGTCTGAAATAAAGTTTTACTGCAGATCGTTATCGGACGACATTCAGTAAAAATATGCGATCGGGAGATCAGCATTAATGCTTTCTAGTCGCAGATCTCTGATAATGCTACGTTGTGAACAGTAAATCCATGTTGAAATGGTGGAAAGACGGAGAGCTAGTAACGTTGGCAGCACTGGAGCATAAAACTATCTGTATTGGCTGATATGGCTCATGGACGATCAGGAATTAGTATCTGCAGTAAAAAAACGTGATCGGGGAATCTCAAAAAGTTATATTTGCTCCTTTTTTTTCTGCTGATCCGATCCGTTACTGAAAAACCGTGATACGATCCAAACCGTGAGTTTTGTGATGCGTTGCATCTATGGTAACCATATCAGTTGTACCAGTACCAGTGATACACACAGAGACTAATCACAAGACACACACTCTTTATTTATTCTTTTGCATGTTTTCACTGCATAACTGACGCGTGCATGAGAGGTTTCCTGAGGCAGCCAGAAAATTAGCGTAATTACACGTCCTTTACTATCACATTTGTTTAACATCATTTTAGGAATGAGAACGTAAGTAGCCCAACCCACTCAGTGTAAGTTGTGTACTTTGCTAAAACAAAGTAAACGGGCCAAAACAACTTAGTATTTGTTCATGAATAGAGTTTGTCTGAAGGCTGGCTTTCTCTCCGTCAGTCCCAGCTGATTTTTATGGACGTCTGAACCCTCCATCCGTCATTGCTGCCATTGTCCGTGTTGACAGCCAAGCTTGTCATGATGTGTATCTTTTGTGTCTGCAGTCGCTTGTGTGGAGTGTCTGCACATAGTGTTGTGTGGTTTAACACTCACTGAAATCTTCTCCATTGTGATTTCAGACAATGTTTGAGAATGTAATAGAATCATGAATGGGTCGGCTGTTTGACTAGATTTACCGTACATAACTTAGGTGTGTCTCGGTGCCGTCCTTTCTTTGATTATACTCATTACACACACGCACATACTCTATTTGTGTGTTTACAGATATTTTAACCCAGTCATCTGGTGTTGCAGTGTGCCAGAGGTTTGTTTGGAAGGTATTTTGTAATTGATGTGTATTTGTGAGCTCCGCATAACGACAGAAGCAAAAGACTTGTAATTATCTGTTGGGGAGGAAATGCGTCACGACAAAAGGCTCGGGGCAGGGCAACCTCTTCGGTTAGTCACCGCGGGGGATCGAGGTGTCGGCGGAGACGTGAAGTCGGGACTCACAAACGATGTTTGTCTCTCGTTTGTTTTTAACATTCACGTTAATTTAACAAGCACAATGAAACTGGTCATGAGTAGAGACCCTGAAAACACTTGGCAAAGTCCTGCTCATTCTCTTTTGTTCAGTTCCTTGTGTGAGTGTGTAGTTGTTATCACTCAGCTGTGAGTCATAATTAGAGCGCTGATACTTTGAATCTGAAATATGTAAATATTAAGGCTGTTAAAGTTAACGCAATAATAACGCAAATTTGTTTTAACGCCACTAATTTCTTTAACGCATTAACGCAACTTGCGATTTTTATGTTGTAGTTGGCTGAGTTTTAAAGCTAGAGGGAAGATACTGGTATCATATGAAACTAAAAAACCTAAAGAATCCATCGGTACCAACCATGTCATACTAGCTTATTTATAAAGAGGCTAAATAACGCTCTAAATTTTGGTGAGGAAAAACTGTCATGGCCTTTTTCAAAGGGGTCCCTTGACCTCTGACCTCCAGATATGTGAATATAAATGGGTTCTCTGGGTACCCACGAGTCTCCCCTTTACAGACATGCCCACTTTATGATAATCACATGCAGTTTGGGTCAAGTCATAGTCAAGTCAGCACACTGACACACTGACAGCTGTTGTTGCCTGTTGGGCTGCAGTTTGCCATGTTATGATTTGAGCATATTGTTTTATGCTAAATGCAGTACCTGTGAG
>CAKAOH010031704.1:0-56788 GCA_916701665.1 Sebastiscus tertius
ACAAACGTCCACTGTACATTCACTAGATATTCTCAGAGCTAAACTAACTCTTCTGCAGTGTGGAGTGAGCATGCGTTCACGTCTAGAGGTGGAGCGAGCTGAGCGAGAACTCGCGCTGTCTGAGTGAAGGCGAGTAGGCAGAGGAGGAGAGGCAGCGGCTACACGCGAGCGTGCATATGCGAGCGCGCATGTGTCCCGACCCGCTACATTTATACGCTTAAAAAGTTACAAACAGTCCCTTTAAATTACAACTTTTTTCTCGTAATATTGTGACTTTATTCTCAAAATCTCTGATTGTTCCCCCCCTCAATGTGGCCCTAATACTCCGTGGTAACATGCGACAACGAGGCAAGGAAACACTGGATTTTGTTCTTTAAATCCTTGAAGGTGTGCAGACCTTGTTTCTCTTCAAGTGTAACGTAGCCTCCAGGTTTAAGGTGTTCTACATGTGAAGAGGAATAAACTTCAGAAATCTCAAAATTCTGACTTGTTTGCTTTTTAATTAACAGCATTTACTTTCAATACTTAAGTAACATTTCATATCAGAAAATTACGTTTGATACGGAAGTACAGAAAATATCAGACACTTCACCTCAGGTAATATTCTAACAGGTGGCTTTAACTTCTTCTAAAGTCATTCTCTGGTTGGATATCTGTACTTTTACTGAAGTCTGTCTTTCAGGTACTTCATCCTCTGGTACGGCATCATGTCATATAAACATTGATGTAAACAGTAACTAGTGACTAGAAGTGCAAATAAATGTAGTGCAGTAGAAGTATAAAGTAACATAACATGGAAATACTCAAGAACAAGTACTTATAAATGTACTTAGTTATAAAAGCAGCTTGTACTCACTCATACAAACTCTCTTTTGTCGGGTCGGGGTTGTTGTCCAAAATGTTTTTATAGTGACTTCTGTGTCTGGTGCTGTTGTACTGGTCCTCAAATTCAGCCACTTGCTCTCGAAGGTGACTCGGTACACTGAACAGATCACTGGGGTGAAGGAATGATCTGTCCACACCAAACCTCAACGTTACTTATATACACATACATATACATATATATATATAAAAACCGTTGTTATGATTACAGTCTGTGTGTCTGATGAGGAGGAAGACGAGAACTTACAAAGAGTCATCTTCAAAAAAGTCTTGGTCCCATTCATCTCTCGGAGTTAGAGCTCTCCTCCCAGAGATAACAATAACGCCCTGAGAGGAAGAGGAGAGGAAGAGGAGAGGAAGAGGAAGAGGAAACACTTCAGTTGCGTTACAAAGACACACTTTCTTGTCGAGGTTCTAATGTCCCAGAGACGCCTCACAAGAACAACGACTACCAATCACACTTCTTCTCACCTTTGGCTCTTTCTGTTTCTTTTTCCGGCCTCGAGTCTTCATAGGAGAATTCTGAAATGAAAACGAACGGAAAGAGGGATCAGGCCAAGCCACGAGGATAAATCACACTGAATGGATAGTTTGACAGTTTGGGAAATACACCTACTGGTACGTGTTAAAGGGACTGTTAGTAAGAATCCTAATGTCTTGTTAACAGCTTCATCTGTGTCCGTTGAGTCAACTAAAGTCAGCGTCCTGTTGCTGGCCTTGTGCTCGCTCTACATAGACATGAAGGAGCATCACTCAACACAGTGAGGAGACACACGTCAGCTAAAAGCACAGCATCACTCTAGAGTTCAGCTGCTTGGCAGTAATGTTAGCTGACCAGACCAAGGTCTCTCCATCAATCACTACTGATCTTAGTGTTGGCTTTTCCCGCCTCGGCCTCCCGACCGCGGCCGGAGGGAACGGGGGAGACGCCGGAGTTTTGGTGGGAGACGATAACGTTTCTCTCTGCGGAGCCCCGTCACTTCACGAGACACGGGAAACCTCTGCTGGTCTGGAGGAGCTGCAGCAGTTATTTCTGACCAAACGTCCACTGAACATTCACTAGATATTCTCAGAGCTAAACTAACTCTCCTGCAGGGTGGAGTGAGCAGCATGCACGGGAGAGGTGGAGAGAGAGAGAGAACGAGCGCGCTGTGTGAGTGAAGGCAGGCAGAGGAGCAGAGTACAGCAGAGACTCCGGTCCTGGAGACCAAAGCTACGGTCTCCCCCGCGTCCTCCGACCGCGGCCAACACTGTTTAACAGACTTCACTAGAGACAACCAAGAGGTTTTGGTGAAGCACTGGAGTTTGTGTTGGAGTCTGAGTCTGAACAGCGGAGACACACGAGAGACCAGGAGACACCGACCCAATTTATACATGTAAGAAGTTACAAACAGTCCCTTTCAGTGTAAAAATGACGTGTAGTTGTGGTTTTATAGGAGGTTAAACTAATATAACATGTTAATTGGAGCGCTTTTCATATCACCGCACCGACCTGACCTAGTATCCATCGTCTCATCTAACTCTCGGCAAGAAAGCCAATAAGTGTATTTCCCAAAATCTGGTCCTTTAAGTGTAGTCTATATGGCAGACACCTTGCAATTAAGTTTCTAAAGACTTACATTTTGATTTTCATCAGACTTTTTTAAGACTGAACAATGTCCATCTGAAAAATAAAGAGCTGGAAGTCAAATCAGGAGCAACGAACGAAGAAGCCTTCAAATGAAATGTTGGTTAAGTTAAATATACTGTACGTACCCATCATATCAAAATACTCATCCAGTATAGGGTGGCAGGAGACATACTCGTCCCTATGCTCCTCCAGAGTCCAGATAAAGAGTCTCATGTCATGCGGCGGGGCCTGTTTTAGGTATTCAGTCACAGTCAAGCCCATGGTTGAAAAAAGCTCCGGCCTAGTGCCGAGTTTCTCTATAATGACGTCCTGCAACGGGCCAAAGTTGAGCAGAAAAGCCAGATCCAGCTCCTCCAAGTGTTCTTTGTAACGCTCAATGAAGTCTTTGGCAGCATTCAGACCTGAAGGAAGCAGCAAGGAGATCAGGTCAGACTTCACAACACGGCGCTGACGTTAAAAACACACGATCTTTACGTGACCCATTTGTTAAATTCTGATATATTTAAATTTAACTAAACTCTGAAATTCATCCCTTCAACTCCCACAAGTTCCTTCCATGTTGTTCTGGTCGTATAAATAATCACTTGAGCTCTGAGGACTCACATCTAAAGCCTCGTCCACACCAGGAACATCCGGAGCGCGTGGCGGCTGCGTTACCTGTTGTTTTTTAACAGTGCCCGCGTGAGACGCACATCTTAAATCAACACTTCCTGCTTTCATTTCAAAATAAAAGCTCTCAAACGTTTTTTTTTCTGTGAACAGAATTCCTTCATTTGTTAACACGAGGCTTTTATTCTGAAATATGTGCATGACAGTGTTGTAGAACATGCAGTGACTTGGAGAGCTCCATGAATGAATAAAGTACGGGGTTTTAATTTTGGATCATTACTATAATTTACAAATTACCGCACGTTTCTAAACCTTTCTCTGTCTAACATAAATATAAATGACATTTGATCTTGAAAGGCAAACTCTATGTAGAAAGAAAGGGCTGACAGCAGCAGAAACGTGTGAACACACTTCACGCAGCCGCCACAGCCGCTACGCGACGCAGCAGCCACGCCACGCAGCAGCCACGCGCTCCTGACGTTCCCGGTGTGGATGAGGTGTAAGAATAACATGATGAGTGCTGACCTGCGTTGTTGAGTTGGCACGCCCAGTTGTTGAGTTTAGGATTTATATCCAGACAGCCACTGAGTAGTTGGATCAGGACACGAGCCCAAACCCGGTTCTTCCTCTCCAGCAGCAGCTCCACGGCCTGACCGAGAGTCTCCAGCGGCTCCTGCTGCCAGTTCAGCATCCTCCCGGCGATCTGGTTCCCCCTGGACGAGTCCAGCTCCAGCCAGGGCTTCAGGCTGTCGGTCAGGGCCGACACGTGGACGCCGTGCTCCTCTCTCAGCAGCTCCATGTTCTGGCTGATCTGCAGAAGAACTCGATCCCTGTACAGCAACCAGGCTGACAACCCGGGGAAACAAAAAGGGACTGTTCAACACTCAAAGTTAACATGCAGCTCTAATAAGCTCAGCTCTAATGCTTTGCAATGGGAGCGCCGTGTATAAAACGTCAAACGTTCAAGTCATTGAATCGTATCGTATTGCTCTGGATGAGTCAAAACATATCGTTAGTTATGGATGAAGCTTGGAACCATTCGGTGCAGCCGACATGTTGTTGATGTTAGGGGCGTTACCTTTCTGTTGATTCTGTGTTGCCGAGTCGTCTTTCTGCAGAATCTCCTCGTTGATCGCCTGCTTTTCTTGAAACGACTGCTTAGGCTGCTTCCTCTTGAGTCTGTGCTCCTCCTTTGATTTTAACTTCTTCAGACTGAAAATTGAAAAGAGAGACAAAAGGCAGTTATTCAATTGTCTCAGGGCGCTTTTACGAGCCGTGGTCCGTTTGAATCAAGAGTGACATTTATGCTTTTGGTTTGTTTTCTATTTAGTCTGGTTCGGTTACACAAATAATTTATCTTTCACCTTGGGAGCTGTCACTTCCATGCAGGGAATCGTGTTTTTTCACGTTGACTGGGCTCTGATTGACTGTGCACACAGATCCCTTCTCCTCCAGTTTACCTTTATCGACTATATAAACGTTATTTAGCAAACACCAGACTCCTGCAGAAGTCCAGGTCCGTCCTCTCTCACTCTTGTTAACCCGTCGTTGACCTGTGTCCATCTCAACAAATGCCCACACAGGCAGCCTGTGTTTTAGTTCACACCAGAGTAAGATTACTGTGTTCACAACCGCCCAAATGAACCGCACCAGAGCTCGATAAAACAGACGAAATGTTGCGTTGTGTAAGCACCTTATTTGTTGCAATAATATGTAATCAGAATCAATAAACGTCTCGTCCAATAAGCAGCCAGTGCATCGTACTGCAGTAGCAGTCAGGATGTCTCCTTGCAGCTACACTCAGCATGAACTGCACCGACTCACCTTGTACATTTCTGATTGACTTTGGGCTTCTTGGGAGTCGGTGGTTTGGCGATGGCAGCTTCACACTGAAGAGAGAAAAGACGACAGGCTCAGCACTGATCCTGAGATTCACTCATGACTCTAAAAAGCCTCACCTTCACCTGCAGAGATCCTCTTACCTTACACTTCAGCAGCCCCGTCGGACCAAAGATATTGATACTACAGATTTTGCCGTTACAGTCTGGAGTCAAACACGACTCGTGCAGGATATCCTGCAACACAAAGAGCAGGATGAAGACTGGAAGCAGCTGCAGCTCCGTCCAAAGCAGGGCTGTCCTTCACCAGAGAAAGTCCTATTCCACTAGGTTCACATGTCACAGTTTCTCCTCAAAGAATCACACAAAAGCAGCATTAAATCTGGTGTTTACCAGAGATGTGCTCATAAGTTCCTTGGAAATAAGTCATGAAAAAAGCCTAAAAAACGACTAATCAACTAACGGAATCAAAAGGACTGATTAGTTGACTGATTGACGGAGGGGACAGCTCTAGTGCAAAGTGAAAAAATGCACTTATTCTGTAATCTTTACCATCATGATCATGATTGATGATCATGATTGACGATCAGGAAATACATGGAAAATGTACCTTTTCATTCTTTTCATTGAAGGATGATGTCTTGAGGGTCTTCCAACAGGTGGTGTGGTATTCAACAATGCAGCTCTCACAGCAGCATATTCGAATGTAGCCCTACATAAAAGAGGCATATTAGTATTATTATTATTATTATTATACGTTGAAGGTTAACTAACCTGGCTGCGGTTCACGGCTCCACTTACCTTAAAATCTGGGTCAGTCACGTAGATTTCAGCTTTCAAAGGGCCGAGGCATTTCTCAAGTCGACAAATGGCGTCAGGAATAGGAGGAAATTTGCACAGCTCTATAGCACGCTGCAGAATGTCCTAAACAAAACAGAGAAAATACAACTAAGATAAGCCCCACATGAAAATAAAATAAAATTAAACCTGATTCCTTTCAGTATAGTTCACAGAGGGGGTGTAAATATTTAGATTTATGAGGTATGCTACTAAATGATCTCTAAAAACTGATCAAAACACAACCCTACGATGACGACGTACCTTGAAATAGTCCGGCTGTGTTTCTTTGACAACCTCTTTGGTTAAAGGCCAGGTGAGTTTACCAGGTGTTATTCGATTCTTGACCGTCTGCAGGGAATCTGAAAACTGCTCCAGAGCGAGTGCAAACCTGTCCAGAGAAGAAGAAGAAGAAGAAGAAGAAGAAGAGCAGATGTTTGAAACAACAAAAAGGTGTGAATCAAAGACTCACAAAGTGGTGAAGACTAGAAGCTGCTGTACCTGTTCTCTTTGAGATACACCCTCCCCACGGCGTAGTAAACCAGACACTGAAACGTCCTCTCCTCAAACGATTTGATCTTCTCCAGGAGTCTTTGTGCTTCTCCAAGTTCCTGTGTAACAAAGCAACACAGGATAACATTTTTATATCATTCTGTATCCTCCTTCAGCGTTGTTCCTTCTGTATTCAAATCAGAAGACTCACATTTTGGTCAAAGCATGTGTGTTTTAGTGGCAAAATACTATTTTCTCAAGCTCTTTTAATAACATTTCCCCTCGTGACCCGACGTAGGTTTCTGCATGATGACGCTGCTACATGTACAGTATATGATATATGAAATAAATGGTCTAAGTTGATTGCTAACGAGCCTACATGTATCTGTGAGTTACCTCAAGCTGGCCGATTTCTGTCAGAGCCGAGACGCGGCCGTACAGCAGCAACAGCACATCCAGCGTGGAGAGTCCAAGTTCCTGAGAAAGCAACAAAAAACAAACCAATGATGCCTTTTACAGCTCAAATTTAGGCACAGAAATTGTGCATCAGTGCAGAAAGCTGCAGCTTTAGCAGCATCAGTACAGAGTGCTGCAGCTTTAGCACCATCAGTGCAGACTGCTGCAGCTTTAGCACCATCAGTACAGAGTGCTGCAGCTTTAGCACCATCAGTGCAGAGCGCTGCAGCTTTAGCACCATCAGTACAGAGTGCTGCAGCTTTAGCACCATCAGTGCAGAGTGCTGCAGCTTTAGCACCATCAGTGCAGAGTGCTGCAGCTTTAGCAGCATCAGTAGAGTGCTGCAGCTTTAGCAGCATCAGTGCAGACTGCTGCAGCTTTAGCAGCATCAGTACAGAGTGCTGCAGCTTTAGCACCATCAGTTTGCTCATCAGTGATGTGATTACCTTGAGAGTGCTGGTTTCCAGTATGGCCAGAGCCTTCCTGAAGGCCTCCTCTGCGTTGCGGCAGCGGACGTCGGCCAGAGCCGTGTGTGCGTCCTGCACCATCGATCTCAACTCTCTACACACGCCGGCTTTATCGTCCACTTTCTGGTTCTGAATGGAGAAAATGCATCACAGAGCTGGTCAGTTATTTCATTTAAGGATACTGTTACGACTTTAAAGCTCAATTTGGACGTGCTAAAAACGTTAAGATGCTATTTAATAGATTAACACAGTAGCAAGTGTGTGAGAGATTGATCCCATGATCTTTCTGCAATGCAAAACAAACAATATCCTCAGTGAGCCCAAGCTGGAGGATCTGTGAGGCTCCGTGTCTCTACAGAGGTTCCTTTAATAACACAGTGTAGTGGAAGTCTGGTGACTAAAGACAGACGCCACATGATGGTCAAATGACAGAAGGAGCACAGCTTTACCTCGACTTCAGTCTGGTTTCTGTTGTTCTTTGGTTTCTTCTTGGTCGGGGTGCTGGACTCTGCTTTCCCATTCTTTGTAGAAAACTCACTGGAAGAAGCACAGAGTGAATGAAACGGACCGCTCCGCTATTTACAGACTCGCTGTTTGTTTGTTTTCCAGTCCTCTTGTGGAGTCAGAGAGCAGACGGCAGAAGAAGCATCATTTATAAAGCATGGATGTTAGTAAAAGTTCTTCCACTAACCTTTTGGATGGCTTAGGGTTTTTAGCAGCGGCCTCCGTCTGTGCAGTCCTTTCATTCTTCACTGGAGAGAGAGAGAGAGAGAGAACATTAGGTTTTAAATGTCATGAATGAAGTGCAAGTATTTCACTTCACAGATATGAAAACAAAAACACACTAAAAGACACAATACAAGACAGCGAACAGACTTTGACGGAGGCCGAATGAAAGACACCATAAAGGATATAAATGTGTCCGGAGTTGTGTTTGTATTTCCATGAGCTCAAGAATGAATTCAAGACATGTGGATAGAGCTGCTCAGGAATGTTCAGGCAGTGCCTCCGACATTTTCTAAACTTTCTTTGGGACTCCGTCGAAGTCTGTTTTCAGGCGCTCCGCTCCTAAATGCTATTCCATAGATAAAACTTACTCTGGGACCACTGAGCGCTAAAGAGAGGTGAGAGAACTATTACTTTAACAAGACTCGGTCAAAACCGAGTATATATCTGGACGCTGTACGGCCAGGCTGTGAATTTGAATTGAATTCTGCTCGTAAACTTTCTGTTACTCCGTCTAAACAATCCACCAAAATCTACTTCTGGAAACATCTTCAGAGAGAAACAGGCGATGACGTCGCTGCTGGATCTGGTTTCATTTTAGAACTAGATCGCCTCATTTGACAAGTTGTCGGCCGAGTTTTCTTGAGCGAGTCGTTGAAACAAACTCACCTGGATGCTTTTCCGGTTTAACGTCTGAGATCTGTCAACACACAAGTTCACATTATTAACACTGAACTACATTAAACTTCAGCTAAAGACACACAAACACACAAACAGAGGAAACAAAGGTCAGTTATATTACTAAAAGCTGGTTGTTCATTATCCATTCATCTGCAGATTAGTTTCAATATATATTTAGTTTGGAGGATCATTTTAACCAGAATTAAAATTAAAAGAGAAGTTAGAAAAGAAAAAAGAGAGGAGGGAAAACAAACATTAACATTTAATTATAATATTAGTATAATAATGATTAGTGAAGGTGTAAAGAAAATAAGATATGAAAATAACAATTTGATAATGAAAAGTAAAAGTTTAAATCCTGAAAAGGAAAATAGAAAAGCTTAAATGAAGAAAACTTCATATCTCAGTGATTCTCATGTACGTGTTCATTTTCATTTTTAATGACATTTCAATTTAAGCTTTTACATTTAAGATTTAAACAGGATTTTAAATTTCACTTTATCAAATTATTATTTAAAAACATCAATTTGTCATTTTTAATACCAATTTGTTTTATTTCAATTTTAACATTTAATTATTGATATTATTAATTATCCTGTTTACCAAAACTATAATACTTTTTTTTTGCCATTTTCTCTTTTAATTTCCTCATTTTTAATTTTAAATCTGAGTTAACAGTTTGATCTACAGAATACAGAAAAAAAAGGAAAACATTGAGATTTCATTAAGATGAGAAATGATCTAATTATATAAGACAAATAAAATCCTCAAACTGAGGAGCTGAAAATAAAAGAGCTTAAAAGATTGATCAATTATCTCAATAGTTGCTGGTTAATTTCTTTCGATCTTCTAACTGATTAAACATTTCAGATCTAAATAACAAAACGATGCATTCCTGACATCGTCTGCTAATATGTGCAGAAGAGTCACTAACTTTATTCTGCAGCGGAGGATCGATCTTATTAACAGCTTTTACAGTCTGCGGTCGTGACTCCACTGCATGTCCTCTGTTGGTGCTCTCCTGTCTGTAGAAGAAATAAAACCATCCATAAGTTCATCAGCGTTGATTAATCAGGTTTGTACGACGTGTATCAGGAAACACACACTTACCGTTTACTCTGCGTCTTCTTAGGATGAACAACTGAAATCACAAAAACACAAGTTTCATTTATGGAGCAAACGGTAGAAGGATGATTTCACACATTATGTTGTTATTAACTCTCTGTTTAATCTGTTTTGTCCTCTACGACAAGCAATAATCTGTTTTTATTTGATCTTAAAAGACATGCACTTTAATTTAAAATGAAAAAAAAATAAATCTTCTACATGAAAAAGCTGCAACACGTCAAGCTGTTTATTCATTTTCCTGCTTTTCTTGATTTCTGAGCTGTATGTGAATGAGCAGATGTTGATATCCTGCAGTAGAGAGGCTGCTCACTGACCTGTGTAACTCTGTCTTGTAAACGCAGTATAGATTTAGACGCGTGTTAAAGTGCAGTGGAGATACCTTTGGGCATTTGAACTTCAGCGAACTTCAGGTGTTGTTGCTCCAAGTCTTTCATCCCCTCGTGGTCGTCTTTACACAGACTCTGGGCTATATTGTTGGCTTCAATAGCCTTCTTGACCTCTCCCAGGGAGAACAAAGCCTCACAGTAGCGGTAGTGACCCTGCAAACAAAGACATGCTTTAACCCTTTGAAGTCTAAAATAGAAATGGTCCGTCACACACGTATGTGATGATGCAATAGACAGAAGGCTTAGCTTTCTCCTGCAAAAACAACCAACGCTCGAACCGTTATCTTTTTTATTTCACATCGAGTTCAACAGGATCATGCAAACGACCGTTACGGGGCGATACTCTGCGTGTTGTACCGCACGTTTTAGATCCATTCAAACAGGATCATGCAAACAACGGTCCATTTTTAAAGGGTTAGCTTCTAACTCTTAATTGTTTGACATGAAGATCGTTGAGATTGTTGGAAGTTCTTGAAAGTGTAGCCAACCACACTGTATTAACCTCGCCGCTATGCTGCTGCTAAGATGCCTAAATCTGCTGATCGGCTCAGGACTTCCTTAACGTCTGTGTAATAAACGTCGGATCATTTTCTCTGTATCATTTCCTTCATTCCTACATTCATGAGACAGGATCATAAAAGAGATGCGTACCTTTGCCCAGAGTGGTTTTATTAGAGTAGCACGTTTTCCATCACCAACCGCTTTTCTGTAAGAATCAAAAGCATCTTTTAGTCTTGTAACCTTTAAACACCAGCAGGAGCAGTTTCCCTCCGATACTGTGTACTTCTACTATTTACAGACGAAAGGAGGAAGTGGTACTTACAGATAATTCTTAGATCGGATATAGCATAACGCTCTGTTTCCATAAATTATGTGGTTGTCAGGGCTGGATGGAGAAGAAATGAATGTCAGTTACACAAATACAGATTTACCAATTTATTAAACTCACGTTCAGCTCTGAAGCGTTTAGTTTGAGGTGATCATATTGATGCCTTTCTAATAATCTGTCTCCTTCGTGCAGTAATTAAATAGATTAACTGAAACACCAACGCTTCACAAAGACATCCATCATATGTTATTGTATTATTGCACGTTTGTACTGAACAGAAGAACACAGACTAAAGATTCACGTCTGAGAAAAAGACAATTATTAAAATATTAACTTACTAATATTTGATGGCTCTGGAATAAAACATCACAGCTTCTTCATACTGCTTTTTCTGAAAGTTCTCATTTCCTTTCTTCTTCATTTCGTCACTTTTCTGGAAGAGAAACACGACAAACCAAAGATTTGATTCCCACAGGTACAAGACAAACATTTAAAATGACAGTAGAGAGTTTAGGGCCGACAGCTGGGGGATCAAAACCAAACATCTGATCAGTAATGATCTGTCCAACATTCAATATTCAGCAGTGTGGAAGTGTGGGTCGGTGTTTAAATGCAGCTTCACTCGACGGCTCAGTGATGCGGATGTACGACGTGTTTTTGAAAACATCAATACATATCATCTTTAAGATGCGCCTTTATGTATTTATGTGTGTTAGTTACAGCTTATTTGTCGGTGAATAAATGCTACAACTCCTCAAGACCCGAGCCAAGTTCCTGTGTCTTGCTCGCTACCTGCTGGTTAAAGTGAAGGAGGTTAGCCTCGAAGTTAGCGACAATTTCAGCTCAGTCCCCCTTCAGATGGACCAGCTATTCTCATTTTATTGACAGGCCACTCATCAGCATTGAGCAGCAACCAGACCTCCAACAACAGGTTTATTTTTATTCTTTTTATTAAAATTAATTAGTCATTTAAATGTCTAGAAGAGCCCAGAAACGTGATGGTGTTAAATAGTCATTTGATATCGTCTCATATCAATCGCAGACCACTGAACTGAATCAAAATCGTATCGTGGCAGACCACATTAAACTTAAAAATGTTGAAATAAAAAAATTAAAAATGAAAAATAAATATGAAAAAAATAAAAATAAAACATTATTAAAAATGTTAAAATAAAAAATAAATCTGAAAAAACAATAAAATGAAAAATAAAACATTAAAAAATTTAAAATAAAAAATAAAAAATGAAAAATTAATATGAAAAAAAATAAAAATAAAACATTATTAAAAATGTTAAAATAAAAATAAATATGAAAAACATTTTTTTAAAAAAATAAAACATTATTAAAAATGTTAAAATAAAAAATAAATAAAAAAAACATTAAAAATGTTAAAATAAAAAAATGAAAAATAAATATGAAAAAAATAAATAAAACATTATTAAAAATGTTAAAATAAAAAATAAATATAAAAAACCATTAAAAATGTTAAAATAAAAAATTAAAAACGAAAAATAAATATGAAAAAAAAATAAAAATAAAACATTATTAAAAATGTTAAAATAAAAATAAATATGAAAAAACATTTTTTTTAAAAATAAAACATTATTAAAAATGTTAATATAAATTTTTTTTTAAATGAAAAGTAAATTTGAAAAATAAATAAAAAATAACTTCAAATGGAATTTAAAAACGCATTTTGCTGCTGTGTGGCACAAAAGAGAGAAACTGCGAAACTGTTATTTCATGATGGTTACGAAGTTGTGCCAACAAGATACAGAAAAGACCAACATGTGGTTATATCAGAGAGAATATCAGCCGGTAGATGGTGTCGTTGTGTCTTACCTCTACTAGATACTCAGCCGGTTGAGCCATCAGTGACTTCAACGTCCTGTCCAGGTTGGTACCCATTTCCTGAATATACTTAGCAACTGATTGAAAGCAGAAGAAGAGAGTTGTAACTATAAACATACGAGTTCTAACAGGCTTCAGTGTTTATGCATATTTATGTGTTGTGCAGGTTTCGTATCTCACACTCGGTGAAGATAAGGTGCAGGGCGGTGAAGCAGGTCTGTGGGTGGCCGAGATCCTGGATGCGACGGCGGATACCGGGTTCTCCTGATCGCTCCAACCAGTGCAATGCATCCTCCAAAACCCCCGCGGAATGCTGGTGGAACAAAGACATATCTATTGATTACACAGACGATGACAGTACACGAAGGTATTTATTCAACTGTAGTTGGTGTGGTTTGGGAGGGAGAGCCTTTGTGTCCTTGTTTAGTTGTTTATTATATTATCATTATTATTATTTGTGTTTAAACTAGGGATGCACCGATACCACTTTTTATCAGACCGAGTACAAGTACTTAGATTTGGGTACTCTCCGATACCGAGTACCGATACGAGTACTTCTCTGTGTCTAAAGAGCCTCGTTAACAGCCAGCTGGAGGGTGTGAGCGACACACGGCAGGCTGGGGAGTCCCGCATACGAGGCGGTGCGCCGCCACCGGCTCTAGGTCGGCTTGGAAAGGCTCGGGGCGAAGGTGACTCGCGGCCACAGCTTTACAGCGCTCCTCGCCTGGACCTCGCCGCACCATGACGGGGCTCCCTGCTTCCGGTGCGACTGTCGACCGGGGCCCCAACCGCGTCGTGCTGTGGCCCACGTAAAAGGCCCCAGGGGTCTGTGGCGATGTCTGCAACCCACCCGACCCGTCTTGAACAACGGACCAAGGAGTCTAACGCACGCGCAAGTCAGAGGGTGCAAGCAAAACCGTCAGGGAGGTGGAGCGTGAGGACCTGAAAGATGGTGACGAGAGGTCAACGTCACGCTGCCGTAAAGTGGTATCGGTGCCGTTGTATCGGAGCCGTTCTGCGAGTACGAGTACATGAGCACAGTATCGGACCCGATACCGGTATCGGTATCGGTGCATCCCTACTTTAATTGTTTGTTAACTTCCATGTTTTGTGCCTGAATGAGACGGTGAATCTCAGGGGGTTTATCCTCTGATCGTTTTTTAAATGAAATGTTTTATACAAATAAAGTTTGTTATCTTATTATTAATAACCAACAGCTAGAGAAGGCAGCCGTGCTTCTGCCGCAGTTTGAAGCACCTTTACTCCTATTTGTTGATAATCTCTTGCCTATTCAACGTTACCAATCACTTCATCCACACTTACAAAGTTAAACATGTTGCTTATCGACACAACGTGTTTCGTTTGGTCCTTTTTCACCTGGAACAGAAAACAAACAAGCAGTTCAGTGTCAGTTCTACTCTTCTTCTCTTCAGTGCTAGGTAGAGTGTGTAATATGTCAGATAACTTGCAGACTCAGGCAGAGGGATGTCCTCCATTATTATCTTTTGTTATTATGCAAAAAGAACAACTCCACAGTGAACTTACCGTTCCTTTCTCCAGGGCTCTGAGGATTGCCTCCAGTATTTCTATCTTGTTCAGGTGCTTCAGACTGATTTCTTCACTGCCACTAGGAGGAGACAGTCACAAACTCTTTAACAGTCTAAACACTGAAGATTAAACGTGTTATTAACCGGGGGGGTTTTAAACTAATATTCAGATCCCAACTCTAACTGCACTTACGTTGAGATCAGACCTAATTGTAAAGCCCAGCAAACGGTGTTGCCCGACTCTTCACGCTGCAGCAGGATGGGAAGCCAGAAAGCACAAATCTTCATCTTCTGCACGGCGTCTCTTTTGGTTTCAACTGGGATACGAATCCATCGTTCAAACACCTCCTCTGAAACAACAACAGGCAGAAAACACACTTTAGTTTCACCCTGCTGAGAGAATTTACCATCGCAGTCTTTCATTTTAAAGCGGCGTATTGCGATTACATATCACCATTTATTGTGATTCATCCATCGGGGCCGTTTCAATGCAGAGAACAGAAATGTCAGTATCTGGGTGCTTTACAGTCGTAGCGTCGGCCCGTTTGACCACGGAGACGAGAGCGACGGCCGGCTCCACCGGCAATATTTCAGACATTTTTTTTTGACTTTTTCAATATTTCAGACATTTTTCAGACTTTTATTCAGACATATATCCGCCTTTTTTCTGACTTATTTCAGACTTTTGTTTGAACATACTTTGGCATTTTTCTGCCTTTTTTCGGATATATTTAAGCCTTTTTTTTTTTCCAGACATATTTTGGCTTTTTTTCTAAATTTGTTTTCAGACTTTTTTCAGCCTTTGTTCTGACTTATTTTCAGACATATTTTGGCCTTTTTTTGGGACATATTTCGGACATACTTTGGCTTTTTTTTTTGCCTTTTTTCGGACATATTTCAGCCTTTTTTATAAGTTAGCATGCAGCTTTAGCTCTGCTCTGTCTAGCTCTGCTTTCCCTGTCAATGTGTGAAACCCAAAGTGTTTCCACGCTGGATTTAACATGGGAGGGTGCAGGTCGTAATGTTCTCTACTTTCTGGTTTGATTTGTTTTGGTTGACGGATACGGAACGTTACTCAGACTACAACAATAAAACAGTAACTTCCTTCCACCTCCACAGAGACTCACATGAAGCTAATATTTCTGGTATTCAATACTTAGCATACATTTCATGGTTTGTATTAAGCGAACGTTAAAAATAAAATAAAAAGACTGCAAAAAGCGTTCCGTCTGATCGAGCAACGAAAACACAGAGCGCCACGTTTTCTACCTGCAAACGCGCTGTGTGTGATCGGGGCTTTAGGTAACCAAAAAGCAGCTAAGAGCAGGTTAACACACGTCGGGTTCACGTGGTTAAACGCAGCTTGGATTGGCGTTGACGTGTAAATTGTCTCAAGTCACTTCTAATGACTGCAGATCAAAAAGGAGAGAGAGGGCGGCTGAGAAGCTGAGTTCCTGGTAGTTCAGGTGTGACGCTCCTTAGAACAACTCACTAGACAGGGTGTGATAATCTAGAATCTATGTTAAGGCTTGTCCTAACACAGAGGTTACTGGAAGGCAGGCGGCTCAGTGTTCATTTTCTTAACATTAAAACAAGTAAAAGACTGACTACTGGTTCGTGATGTGTAATCTAGACACGACTGATAAATGTGCAGAGTTTGTAACCAGATAACCAACATTTCACAACGTTGCATTCAAAAATCAGCCGTACATTTCAGTCTTTTGCAACATATCGTGCAATATGTGAAAGCACGTTGCTTTACTGTAGCCTAGGATCATCGATTACCATCACTCTATATAGCTTTTTTATCAAAACAGCTAATCAATTAACTTCAGCAACTCTGAAACACCAAAACTTCACATATTATTTACACATAATGTCAAAACTTGCCCCAATCTTCAGTTCGTATTGATCTCAGATATCACCAATATGAGAGTTAAGTCCTTCTTGCACTAGTTTCCTTTATGTCAAACGTTACTGTATAAGCTGCTATTTAAAAAAGTAAGATCAAAGTGAAGTTGATTATAATTCTCCCCTTTCACATTGAGATTCTTGCTTCAAAAAAGCAATATTGGTTATTCAGTAAAACTTAAATCCTCAGGTAGAAAAGGAGACAAACATGTAGATACTTTATTATAATAAAAGGCCACAGCATTGTGGTGCTGAATATTAATATAAATGGTGCATTAACACTTAAATGCCCCTCACCTGATGGACGGAGGGCGACGATCGTATTATTCTTAGACAAAAGTTTCTGAGGGAAAAGAAAAACAGTTTTACATTTATACAGAAACCAAAACGTTGGCTAAATGCTCTTATTCTGATTATTGGATTAAAAACTCACAACACTCATCCGGTCTCTGATGTCCTCCCAGTCATAGTCAGAATCAGAGTCTGACATTTTTGTCCAAATCTGTGAGAACATTTGCATAAATCAGTCAAAACACTCTGCAGGGGATCACATCTGAATGCTGCAGGCTGCTGATTTTAATTCATTTCACTGGATGCAAATCAACAAACTCATTTCTACTACAGCAAACATCCTGTCTGTTTTTATATTTCTGACAAACTTATATACTATATGTGGGTGTGCTCAGCTCAGAGAGATACACCTTTGTGTCGTCACAGATGGAAGTGGTTCATCTCTACTTTCCTGCAACTTCTAGAACATATTATTACTCCACTGTTAACTATGTGTGGGTGTGGTCAACGGCTGTAAACAACTAACGATAAGTTTAACTTCATTACAGCAACATTACTCATGTTTTGAACACAGCTAGCTAACCTGAGTCATCGTATAGTTGTTATATGTTCACCTTTAATGTCGTGTAATTGAGGATAAAGCAGTGTATTTAAAAAAAGGACCGTAACAACCAACAGTGTAGATATTAGTACGGATTAATTGTGGCGTAGTCGAGCAACAATATGACGCTTAAATGTTATTTTTTTAAGCAGTTTGTCGAAACAGAATCGCTCAGGAATGATGTCGCTTTTAGCTAAAATGTGCCGCTCTGTCTGTTTGTCTGCAAGTCGGTGGACTTGTCCGTGTCTGTGATTGGTCAGACGCCTTAAACGCCGAGTGATCGTTTGTTTGCCCAGACTAAACTAATAAAAAGACCCTTTATCTGTGAGTGACGGTTATTTGTTTCTTCTGTTCTTACTCTTCCTATCTGCCACTCAATACTGTTCAAGATGTGGAGACGTGCTTGCTGCTGTTTTCTAGTTATGATGTTCCTGGTGTGTGAGGCTGTAATCAAAGTGTGTATTGGTGCTTCACTGTTTACTAACGAACTAAACTAACTCATTTAGAGGTATTATTATTATTATTATTCTGGATTAAGCTCTGACACAGTGACAGTGGGTCCTTTAGGAGCATCATAAAGGTGTTTCCATGGTAAGGTAGTCACAGATGGAAGTTGTTCGTCTCTAACTTTCCTGCAACTTCTAGAACATATTATGACATCATCACTAACAATGTGTGGGTGTGGTCAGTTTGAGGACAACTAACGTTAAGTGTCACTTCATTACAGCAACATTACTCATGTTCTAGTGTTCTAGTGTTCTAGCGAACCTGAGTCATCATATAGTTGTTCTATATTCACCTTTAACGTTGTGTAATTTACACTAAAACACTATTCTAACAACTAACAGTGTAGATATTAGTAAGGATTAATTGTGGCGTAGTTGAGCAATAAAATGCCGCCTAAATGTTGCTGCAACTTCTAGAACATATTACATATATAATAATATAATGTATCATTATTTTATTATTTCTTATTTTTTGGCTTTTATGTTATAATCCTATTTATTTCTATGGTTCTTATTGTAACTTGTCCCTCCACCTGCTCCTACGCCTTTAATATGTCTCCTTTGACTTAACTTATTATTGGTTGTCTGTTGTATGTATGTCTGGATGGATGGATGGATGGATGTGTAGATGGATGGGTGTGTAGATGTATGGATGGATGGATGGACGGATGTGTAGATGGATGATGTATGGATGTATGGATGGATGTATGGATGGATGGATGGATGGATGTGTAGATGGATGGATGTATGGATGATGTATGGATGTATGGATGGATGGGTGTGTAGATGTATGTATGGATGGATGTATGGATGGATGTATGGATGGATGTATGGATGGATGTGTAGATGGATGGATGTATGGATGTGTAGATGGATGGATGTATGGATGGACGTATATATGATGTATGTATGTATGTATAATTAGATGGACTGGGAATGCTACAAATGAATTGCATTAATAATTAAAGTAGTCTGACCTGAACTGACTACATCACTAACTCTGTGTGGGTGTGGTCACTCTGAGGACAACTAACAGCAACATTACTCATGTTCTAGTGTTCCAGTGTTCTCATGTTCTCATGTTCTAGTGTTCCAGTGTTCTCATGTTCTCATGTTCTAGTGTTCTCATGTTCTAGTGTTCTCATGTTCCAGTGTTCTAGCTAACCTGAGTCATCATATAGTTGTTCTATATTCTCCTTTAATGTCGTGTTATTCACTCTAAAACTCTCTATTCTAACAACTAACAGTGTAGATATTAGTAAGGATTAATCATAGTGCAGTAGAGCAACAGTAAGCCGTCTGAATGTAGTTATATTAGTAGTTTGAGTCTCTTTCAGGATGCCTGGCTGGTTGTGTTGATGTTAGCATCGTTAGCTTGTGAGCTAACTGCGTAGCCTCGTTAAAGTGTCTCAGTGTTTCACTAACAGGATAAACAACAACATGAACACGTTATTAACGCTGAAACCACACCGACCTGGAGCTGGAGGGGGTGTAGACGCCTAGCAGAGCTGCTCCGGACTCGTCTTGTTCATATTAGAGTGCGGAAGTTAGAAGAGTTCACGCAGATCACGCAGATCAGATCAGATCACGCAGCCGCGTGTCATCAACACTCAGACCTCCAGGCTCTTCTTCGACGGATACTAACAAGAACAAGCTTCCGGTTGGATTCAAGCAGTGAGGAGGGAATGTTGCCCCCAGCGGCCAGTCAGGTACTGCATCATTAAGAAATAATATTTATTAATTCTAATTAATTACATATTAATTTTAATATTATTATAATTATATATAATATGATATATAATAATATATATATATAGAACTTTGCAATATAATATAATATATGACTTTTAAAGGTCCCATATCGTGCTCATTTTCAGGTTCATACTTGTATCTAATGTTTCTACTAGAACATGTTTACACGCTTTAATGTTAAAAAAAACTTTATTTTCCTCATACTGTCTGTCTGAATATACCTGTATTTGCTCTCTGTCTGAAACGCTCCGTTTTAGTGCATTTCAAAGGAATTGCAATGGAATTGCGTTGCTAGGCAACAGTTTGGGTCCATGTTTACTTCCTGTCAGCAGATGACATTCACATCCACTGCAACAGGAAATAAACTGGGACACATTTAGAATGTTTACGTTTAAAACTGTGAAATGGTCTAAATATTGTATATTTGTGATATCATAAATGGACAGAAATCCCAACGGCTTGTTTCAAACGCACAATTTCTGAATACGAGCTGTGTGTGTATTTCTCCGTATACTGAGCGTTTTGATAGTTTAACAGTATTTATATACCACTTAAACCTGCTTTATAATATAAAGACATGAAAATCTCACTTTTTACAATATGGGACCTTTAATATACATACATATATATATATTGTATATGTGTATATATATATATGTATGTATGTATATACATACATACATATATATATATACACATATACAATTAATTATAATTAACAAATAAGTACTTGTACTTTATTAGAGTATTTATATTCCCTGCTTCTACTCAACTACATTTATTTGATGCTTATATTTAGGCTACTTAAACATAAATACATAAAAAACATATGCTTTGCTATGATGCAGTATTATACTACTAATATACCCCAGTAGTACAACATTGAAGTACAACATCAAATGCTCGAATGTGTATGTGTTAGTGGTAAAAACTGAATAATATAATATTATATAATAAAATAAAACTGTGAAAGGAGCAATTCAGCATAATGAGTACTTTTATTTTTGATACTTTAAGCACAGTTTGCTGATAATACTTCTGTAATAATATAATATTCTATAATAATATATAACTGTGAAAGGAGCAATGAGTACTTTTACTTTTCATACTTTAAGTACATATTGCTGATAGTACTATGTACTTTTACTGCAACTTCACCACTAGATGTCATCAGATCCTACACACTGCACCTTTAAGTAGAAATGGTTTCACATATTTTTCAGAGATAGAGTGAATTAAAGCAGCAGACAGTGTTCGTTCTCTGTTTATTTGTGTCTCCTCATCTTGAAGTCGTTCCTCTGCCTGAGCAGGCTCTGGAAGACCTTCTCCGGGTACAGGAAGAAGTTTCTGTTGCGCTCCAGGTCCTGAGCGTTAATAATACGAGTCACCAACGCTTGTTGAATAGCCGGAGACTCACAGGGGTGATGCTGCACGCTGTGACTCACGTTCCTCAGCGGCTCGATGACTAACAGACCCTGAACGTCCTCGTGTCCAGCCGTGCTGTTGAGTGTATTTCTGTTTACTTCAGAGGTTTCATCACTTCTGTTTAGTCCAAAGTCTGTTTCACAACTTCTGCTAAAGTCAGCAGTTGGTTTGGGTGTGGTAGTCTCATTGAACTGATCAGTTGAGATACCAACAAGGCTATCATTAAACGTGTGATTACTTGAGCAGGTCATGTTGGTTCTGCCTGGTCCAGCTGATGTTCTGGCTCTGGGTTTCCGGGGTGCTGGAGTCTCCCGGATGTTTCTGTGCAGATAGACCGTGTAGCCCTGAACCAGGCGACTCAACGCCGACTTATAGGACAGACGCAGCGACTCGGCTGATCCTGGAGGAACAGAGTGCAGACGAACCTGTTGGAATTAGAGCAAAAAAGAGCTTTCACATCAGATGCCAACAATGCAGTGTAGTGGTATTATGTCCTTTATGTAGAGAGGTGGAAAGTAAAGGTGTGGAGGTGAGGTGTGTACTAGAGACCAGATTTTGCTTCCATTACAGGCCTGTAATTAATACTTGCCTTTGTGCAAACCTTCAACCTGCAATAACAGATTCTTATTTCCACATCCAGCATTTTCTTCAAAAATATCGTATTCTACAGATTAAGGGAAAGCATATTATAAAATCATAAAATTTAATTTAGCTTTAAAGGTCCCATATCGTGCTCATTTACATGTTCATACTTGTATTTTGGGTTTCTACTAGAACATGTTTACATGCTGTAATGTTAAAAAAACAACTTAATTTTCCTCATACTGTCTGCCTGAATACACCTGTATTCACCCTCTGTCTGAAACGCTCCGTTTCAGCGAATTTCAACGGAATTGCATTGCTAGGCAACACCTTGGGTCCATGTTTACTTCCTGTCAGCTGATGTCATTCACATACACTGCAACAGGAAATAAACTGGGACACATTTAGAATGTTTACGTTTAAAACTGTGAAATGGTCTAAATATTGTATATTTGTGACATCACAAATGGACAGAAATCCCAACGGCTTGTTTCAAACGCACAATTTCTGAATACGGGCTGTGTGTATTTCTCCGTATATTGAGCGTTTTGATAGTTTAACAGTATTTATATATCACTTAAACCTGCTTTATAACATAAGACATGAAAATCTCACTTTTTACAATATGGGACCTTTAAATTGTCATGATGTTCCTAAATTGAGTTTTTCCATTTCTCAGTTGAGTAGCCTCAAAATAATGATTAAAAGTTAGCATTATGTATTTGCTATTTTAAATTCTAAATTCTTTAGAAAAAGAGCTTCACATTTAGATGAAATTAATATCTCAGTTTATTAATGTCTGCAAAAGTTCTGTCAACAGAAACATCCTTTCTTTTATTATTCTAATTCAAATATATGTTGAAATTTAAGGTTAACCTCATAAAGAAGATGTCATGTTGTTGTTAGTCATGCTATTGATATTATGGGCTAAATAGGGAAATTGTCAACTAAGTTGCTAAACCAGTTGACGTGACCCTATTCTGTGAAAATATCCTTTTCTTTGAAATATCAAAACAGTTGTTAATGTTTAAGCTTTGCAATAGTGGATACGTTATTACCTGATGAATCCTCATGTGCAGATGAACCGCAGCTCCCACCAACCACTGCTGCATGGACGCCGAACTCATCCTCTTCTTCATGGTCATCCTCTCGTAGTGGTCGATCAGCTCCAGCTTCAGCCAGTTGTCGTAGAGCTCCGTGGCCTCGGCCATCTTCTCCCGGTCGTTGGCGACGCCGGGGACCAGGCGGAGGTAGCTGTGGATGATCCAGCCGATCCTGGAAGACCTGCCGATGCCAAAGATCCCCTTATTGGCCTGCGATCTCTGAGCTGATAGGTCTCCCTCTGTGGATCCCTGAGCTCGGACCTGGGGGATAAGTTCAGCTCTGTGTTAGCATCTAGAGACCTAGAGCATTCAGAGGATGGATCAGACTAGAGACCTAGAGCATTCAGAGGATGGATGGATCAAACTAGAGACCTAGAGCATTCAGAGGATGGATGGATCAGACTAGAGACCTAGAGCATTCAGAGGATGGATGGCTTTCCTACCTAAATTGACAATAAGGGGGTTTCTGAGCAGTTTACACAACACAAGTTCTCGCCATTCAATCGCTGAAAAATGCAATTCTTGCAGAAATCCCCAAATATCAAAAATGTTTGATCCCAAATCACAGCATGTCTTTTTCTATGGTGTTCCTCAAGGTCTTGGTGTCTTAATGTGGTATTTTGGAGGGATTATTGATCATTTTTATTAATTCTCCAGTGATAAGAAATGGTTAAATTTAGCACCAAATCTGTGTAACAAATGGTATCAACCCCAAAAATCGCTGCAACAACTTATGAGACATAATAGATCATGGGGATGACCATCATATACTTCTATCATAATGTTCTTAACCCTTATACACTTTCACTATTTAGTTTAAATAATTAATTATTTAATTAATGAATTTATGTTTATTTCTGATTTATGACCAGAACAACTTGACACACAGTGCTGAGCTGCATCTCAGATTAATCTCAGCTTTCAGATGATGTTCATCACTTCTATGTGACATCTACTGTTGACCTGCTATCTCCCCCTAAACACTATTAACACTATACACTATTGTGGATCTCAGAGGGTTAAATAAAACCAAATGACATTTCACAATATGGAGCCTGAATATTTCTCATCTTCATATTTATTTAACACATTTTGACTGTATTTGTTTATATTTATTATATTATTATTATATTTCCTTTATATATTTCATAATGTCTTTTTCATTGATTTAGCATTTAACACTGTTGGTCTCCATAGAAAGATTAGGAAGCATCAGAAGACATCAGATGTACAACTACTGATGACTGGTACTCATGACAAGTAGACTGCTCTTTGTTGTGTAAAATAGGTGCAGTGGCCCTTTAAGTGTGCAAACACAGAATAATGAGGGCGCAGATATCTGTCCTTCCAGAAGACCACTGCTGTCATTTATTGTAGTCTGTGAACAGTGTACTAAGCGGCTGCGCTGCACTGCACTGCATCATTCCACCCTGTCATTCTGCATCACTATTCACAATAAGCCACACCATTAGGAAAGAGATGCAGTAGACTGAGCGGTCCGGTGCAGCGGCCCATGAAATGCTCTAAAAGGGTCAGTGTTTCTATGTATACCGTGTCATCAGTGTCCTTCACGTGATGTAAACAAGGCATAATACCATATTTTTTCATCCTGTATTTGTGTGTTAGGTGGTGCAGCTGGAGGAGCTGCTGGCTGTGCGTCACTCCGTGTTTGTGATTGGTAACGCAGGCAGCGGAAAGAGTCAGGTGATGAGGTCTCTCCAGAGGACCTATCAGAACATGAAGCGCAGACCTGTGTGGGCGGACCTTAACCCAAAGGCTGTGACCAATGACGAGCTTTTTGGCATCATCAACCCGGCAACCAGAGACTGGAAAGATGGTGAACACTGCAGAAACAGTGTTTGTGTTATATATATATATATACAGTGTTATATGACCTGAGTCAAATATCCAACATGTGACCTCCTTCTTCCTACAGGCCTGTTCTCCAATATAATGCGTGAACTGGCCAACGTCACTCACAACGGACCTAAGTGGATCGTTCTGGATGGAGACATTGACCCGATGTGGATTGAGTCACTGAACACAGTCATGGATGACAACAAGGTGTGAGCGAGTTGATTGTGTGTGTGTGTGTGTGTGTTCCTGTGTACACCATAATCTCTTGCAGTATCTTGGTTGGTGACTGGCAAGACTACACGTATGACCACGACCAATCACGGCACGTCGTATTCCACGATCATGCGCGAGTTCAGACGCCATCAGGGAGGCGGTTGAAGCAACTGTCAATGCTTGAGTAATGATAATTTAGCAAATTCCCTCAATTAGGACCGGGGATATGCCGGCATAGCTAGCATATCATAGCTAGCATATCATAGCTAGCATATCATAGTATATCTACTCACCTGGTTGATGAAGGGCTTCCGCTTTTTCTCGCCAACAATTGTCTTTTTTGACTCTGTCATGGTTCTCCCTCGACAAAATGTCAAACAGACAGTAGGGGGCTACAGTTGCCACAACTCATGAATTTTTCATCAGTTTGGTTGTCCCACCTGACAGCAGCAAACTGAGAGAGCACCTGATTGGTCAACGCAAAGGAACATGTCGTTGGAGATGTCACACTAGACGAAACATTCTGCCAGGCTAGACTTTTCCTCGGGGTGTCGTGGGGCGTCCAAAACGTGGCGTCGGTTGTCGTGTACTATGACACACTACACGAGATAAGAGGATCGATTTTCACACACGACACTCATTTATCATTCCCCTACGACGGCTGTGTTGGGCTACAATCGGGCTGATATTGTGTAGTCTGATCCCGGCATTAGGCTACCTTTGGGGACCCATTTCAGACTTAAGACCAGTTAAAGCAGCAGTGGGTAGAAATGGAGCAAATATGATTAAAAAAAGTTATTTTTATAAAACGGTCACTATATCCTGACAGTAGTACATGAGACAGGTGATCTGAAAAAAGTCATGTGCCTCTGTGTCCTGTGTCTCTCTGAAAGGACCTGTGATTGGTCAAAGTCTTCCGTCACGGGCTAGATGTTATAAAGCCTGAAAACAGAGCCATGAGGAGGAGCAGAAGTCTAGTTTTCTCTCAGAACACTTGAATTACAATATGCTGAAGGGTTATTATGGAATATTTGCTCAATGATGCCAAAAATATACTGCCTACTGCCACTTAAATTGGGGACAGCTTGTGCAATTGGGGACAAAAGTTCTGTCCTCAATTTTGAAAAAGCAAATTTTTGAGGCAACTAGTGGTTAGGACTACGGTTAGTTTCAAGGAAATAAATGAAAGTCTATGTAATGTCTTCAAAAGTGACCTAAGTAAACGTGTGTGTGTGTAAATGCGTTTTTTATTCAGTATTAAAATGACTAAGGTTACACATTTTCACGGTCTGTTCAGATCTGAACAGGAAGTTGTGGTTGACTCATCGGTGATGCAGGAGAAGAATAAACTATTAGTTCTCTGTGGATGAGAGACTAAAAGACAGTGTGTGTGCATGTAATGCTAAGAATAGTGGAAAGAACTGGGGGTAGCAGGTGACATAATCCAGGCTAAGACTGTGTAAAAGGCACAAAAAACACATTCTTTTACAGCCATATCTATGCACACCGTAGGGATTAATGAGACATGTTCTGTCCCAGAAGCACACTATCCTTGGAACTTGTTTTAAGGTATAGCTACAGTCAAAACACATTGGTCATATTTAAAGCAGCACTAAATTCAACAAGGAGAAACATGCATAAACCTGTGGGTTCCCAACCTGATGGCTTTAGTGTATTATTTGGTAGTGCTAGTAATTATTAAGGCAAAAAACACTATTTATGTTGATAAACTTTAGAAAGAACATGAGATGAACTTTGCATGCAGGTTGAACCTCGCTATAGCTGCAAGGAATATGAATTGCAGAGTTCATTGCCTGTGATCTGTCTGCTGAGAACAGCCTCGCAGAAGTGATATTTGACAATTTTTCATTGTATAAACAAACACAATTTGTTAAAGCAGGTAATTTGACGTTTTCAAAGTCATTCTATTTAGCTGAGATGGATTCCATGTAAGGGATAATGTACAACTAGTGGGTCATTGTTGTGAAATAATCCTCTTCAGGGGTGCAGCATCGCCCTGTCGGGGATTCTCTCACAACAGTAACCCGCTAGCTGTACATTATCACACTTATTACACGGCTACCTACTGAAGAAATCAATAATTTGACACAAAAATGGGTCAGAGATCAGAACTACGCCCCTAGCAACGGTCTGTTATACATAGCAACGGTCTGCTATAAAGAAATAACAGACCGCAGAACGCCGTGATTGACTGAATCGAGTATTCAACACAGTCGTGTAATAAATACTGTTAGCGCCTTCTGTAATAGCTAATCAATGTTAGATATAGTAATAAAGTCAATAAGGGGTGCACTGATACCACTTTTTTTCAGACTGGGTACAAGTACAAGTACTTACATTTGGGTACTCTCCGATACCGAGTACTGATACGAGTACTTCTCTGTGCCAAAAGACCCTCGTTAACAGCCAGCTGGAGGGTGTGAGCAGCACACGGCAGGCTGGGGAGTCCCGCTTACGAGGCGGTGGGCCACGACCGGCTTTAGGTCGGCTTGGAAAGGCTCAGAGCGAAGGTGGCTCGCGGCCGCAGCTTTACAGCACTCCCCGCCCGAACCTCGCCGCTCCCGTTGCAACTGTCGACCGGGGTGGACTGTCCTTAGTGCCCCCAGGACGGGGTTCGGCCCACATAAAAGGCGCCAGGGGTCTGTGGTGATGTCTGCAACCCACCCAACCTGTCCTGAAACACGTACCAAGGAGTCCAAAGCACGCACGACTTAGGGAATGCAAGCAAAACCCTTTGGTGCAATGAAAGTGAGGGCCGGCGTGCGCCGGCTGAGTTAGGATCCCAACACAGCGGGGTTGGACGCACCACCGGCCCGTCTCACCTGCAACGTCAGGGAGGTGGAGCGTGAGGACCCGAAATATGGTGATGAGAGGTTAACGTCACGCTGACGTAAAGTGGTAACGGTGCCGTTGTATCAGAGCCGTTTTGCGAGTACGAGTACATGAGCACAGTATCGGTATCGGTGCATCCCTAAAGTCAATGATCACTCACAGATAACAGAACATTTCTGTATTTTTACTTTGCGACTTGTGTAATTCTGTAGTTATACGTAGATTTTGTACGTATCAGCCTATTTGGTGTTTTTTTTCCATTTTCCTGTTATTGTACTTCTTTGGAAGTAGTTTGGATATGTATTCCTGGGGTTAAACCCTGGTACACTGTGTGTTAATGTGCTGTCTTGCTTCTGTCAGGTGCTGACTCTGGCCAGTAATGAGCGGATCCCTCTGAACCCCACCATGAGGCTGGTGTTTGAGATCAGCCACCTTCGCACTGCTACCCCCGCTACAGTATCTAGAGCAGGTAGTCCTTGCTTTCCTTTCTTTGTCTCATCCTTTTACTTGGTCTTTTATGACAATATTGTGGTTGTATTTTGGATTTATTTTCAAATATCTTTTGCAGCCAGCTCGGGTCACCAACCGTGCAAAGCGGCCAACTTCTCAGCGACTAATTGCTATAATTTGTTCACTCCTAGTTTGTTCACATAAGTAGTATTCCAGCATAATGGTGCACCATGTATAGGCTGCTTTCTGCTTTCTCTGTACTTGGTGTCTGAGGGGTGAAAGGGGACCCACATCGTGTTAATGTTTGCAGGTACTGTCATCACTAAATGTGTTGTATTCCCTGTTTTACTCTCCAGGCATCCTGTACCTAAACCCAGCAGACCTCGGGTGGAACCCCCCGGTGTCCAGCTGGATCGACAGGAGGGAGGTCCAATCAGAGAAGGCCAACCTGACCATACTGTTCGACAAGTACCTCCCCTCTTGCCTGGATGGCCTCAGATCAAGGTGATCAGGGTGTTGGGATGTGACATAACGTGGGGAGGGATTGGGGCAAAAGTGAACCGGAGCAAACAAGGACGGACTCAGAAGAACTGGATGCCATCCTGCCTCCTTCTATTGTACAGGACCACTCCCCTCCTCCAACACCTCCATCACCACTGCTGTTGGAGCAAAAACAGGAAGCAGAGGAGGGAGACAGAGAGGAGGAATATGTTTGTCCTCATTGTGAGGCCAGAAAATCCAGAAAATGCACTACTGTACAGTCCCATAATGCCACAGAGCTTAAGACATGTTAACAACAAATAGAAGTTCTAGTTTTGTTTTGTTCAGTTCAGTTGAAAATGACATAAAGTAAAACCATCATTTATTTTCTTCTTTCAGTTATTTGATATGCTAAATGAGAAACACAAGTCAGCAGTAAGGCTTGCATCCGGTGATGTAATGTGTCTGTCTTTGCTCAGGTTTAAGAAGATCATCCCTGTCCCTGAGCAGAGCATGGTCCAGATGTTGTGCTACTTGCTGGAGTGTCTGCTGACTCCAGAAAACACCCCGCCAGACTGTGCCAAGGAACTTTATGAGCTCTATTTTGTCTTTGCTGCGGTCTGGGCCTTCGGGGGAGCCATGTTCCAGGACCAGGTACTGCGTGGGCCTCTGGGCATGTGAGACACTTACTAAGTGGTTGCATAAAGAGGAAAAGAATAGGGCACAACTGAACCAGCTGAATTATTTTTTTCTCTCTCATTGTAACTCCTTCCTGAAAGAGCTTTTTTGCACTTGCATTATGGGTATTCCTTGGTATTATTCAAGCCCTGGTGGCTCTTATGCAACTCAACTGTGTGTCTCTATTTATGAAAAGTCATTTAAAAGTTATTTTCAGTTGAAGAAATGGCAGGTTTTTTTAAAAAAAGGCAGAGATCTCCATCTGAAAATGAAGTGGACTCCATTCCCGCTCAACAACACCGGCTGGCTGAATTTAAATCAGCAGGAGAGCCGTGGCGAGCGGTTGCTAAGCAATCCAGTTAACGCTGTACAGTAAGTGCGTCCATCTACGTTATGGGATAAAACTGCTCTCCCCTCGGTACAAATGTACTCCACTTTATTTTCCCATCACAGATGCATTTAAATGCTAAGTGGTTTTATTGACTGGAGTTGGTAGTGAATAGAGGAGACAGGTACCAAGGGGTGGGGAGAAGGGAGGAAGGCGAGGAACTGCCAGCCAGCAGGTGATGAGGCTCCTTCACTGTCTGAATCAGACAGATGGATAGATGGGACTGCCATCTCTCATTTTCTACCCTTCAACTGCTGTGGCTCTATCTTTACGCTGTTGCCATTTATTTGTCCTCTGGTTTGTAGTCACACCAGTGTAAATCAAACGCACAGATCCATAGCTACTGAATGGGGGGGAGAGCAGAGAGGAAGTCATTTTAGAGTATTGACCGCTCGCCTACCGTCTGTGTCTCTGCGTGTGTGCTCTGTGTGAGTGTAGCTGGTCGACTACAGAGTGGAGTTCAGCAAGTGGTGGGTGGCCGAGTTCAAAACCATCAAGTTCCCGTCCCAGGGCACCGTGTTTGATTACTACATCGACCCCGAGAGCAAGAAGTTTGAACCCTGGTCCAAGATGGTGCCCAAGTTTGTGATGGATACAGATACACCTCTTCAGGTACAGCAGCGTATTCAAGCTACGGGCTTCACTTTGGTGGAATTACACAGATTTCATCTACTGGACTTATTCTTGAACTACATACAATTTTGATAACTGATTGACCCTCTGAGACCCACAATGGACCAGTTTGTGTCTTTTTTAGGGGGGTAAAGGGGTGTTACAGGGTACAGGGGAGATAGCAGGTGTGTCAAGTTGTTCTAGTGATAAATCTGTAATAAACATGAATGAATTCATTATTTGAAATTAATTGTAAAAGTGTATAAGGGATTAGAACATGATGATAGAAGTATCTGATGATCATCCCCATGCTCTATTATGTCTCATAATTTTTTGCAGCAATTTTGGGGTTGATACCATTTGTTACACAGATTTGGTGCTAAATTTAACCATTTTTTACCACTGGAGAATTAATAAAAATGATCAATAATCCCTCCAAAATACCACATTAAGACACCAAGACCTTGAAGGAACACCATAGAAAAAGACATGCTGTGATTTGAATTCTAAAACTGAACCTAGAGCCTCTGAAAGACAGTAAAGTCGGACGGGATCACAGGGTCTCAGGGGGTTAATAGTTTAAAGCTGCACTAATCACTATTTTTATATTAACAATTGACTATATATATATTATCTATGTATCTATATATATCTATCTTGGCTTATATAGCATAAAAGTGCTAAAGACCAGATATGTCCCTCAAGAGTTGGTGAAGATGAAAACATTTCTGCTTTCCTCTGTTTTATGTCATTGTACTTTAAACAAAATGATGAGCATTTGTACCACGAGACAAAACTATTCATTGATTATTCAAACACAAATATTTCATGGATGAATTGATGATCAAAGTAATCCTAGTTGCAGCCCTATAAGCTTGTAGTATATTAATATCTTAAACAGACATTGTGCACCTGCTGTACGGTTCTTCTATGGATGCATATGTGTGTTTGTTTCCCCGTGTGCAGGCATGTCTGGTCCACACTACAGAGACCATTCGAGTTCGTTACTTCATGGACCGCCTCCTGGAACATCGTCGGCCCGTCATGCTGGTGGGGAACGCCGGGACGGGGAAGTCTGTCCTGGTCGGGGACAAACTGGGATCGTTGGACGCAGAGAAATACATGATTAAAAATGTCCCCTTCAACTATTACACCACATCTGCTATGCTCCAAGGTAGGAAGTGTGTGTGGAAAACTATGTTTCTGATTGGCTTTCAGGTGTGTATTAAAATTGTGTCTTGGCTTATGTACTTGTCTAGTTAAATGTGTCCACACTGACCTGTGGCTCTCTAAGTCTAAACTATTGCATAAGTATTTAATAACACTTTTCATTCCTATATTTGTGCCCTCTGGTCCTCTGTTCCTCTCCTACACAGCTGTGTTGGAAAAGCCCCTTGAGAAGAAAGCAGGGCGCAACTACGGACCTCCAGGCAGCAGAAGACTGATCTACTTCATAGACGACATGAATATGCCCGAGGTGGACGCATATGGAACAGTGCAACCTCACACACTCATCCGCCAACACATGGACTACAACCACTGGTAGGGCTCAGTCATTTGCATGCAGCTATGCAATATATATGTATGAGCAAACATGAGTAGACGCCTGTGCTGTTTAAAGAGGATGACATTATGCATAGACTGTGTCTTTCTAGATGATAGCAGGAAATAGCACATCAGCAGTGGAATTGTTCCTCACTTTAATTGCCTAAATGATGGACGGTTTCAGACAATATCTCAGTGTATTAACATAGAAAAGGATCATTGAGATAATAGAGTGCCAGCAGCTGATAGGTGTAATACCCCTAATAATCTTAGTGAGAACGTCTTTAGTATTCAGACAGATCCCCGCCTCTGTATCAACATGCTACAACTTTTATGAGTCAAGAGTCAAATGTGAGTGCAGGGTTGTATGATTCCCCTTAAAAAGGATTTGGTTGCTCATCTCTCTGACACAGTGAGGCCATTCTGAACATGGTTCCACTGCGTCAGACGCAGGCTGACTGGCTTAGACACGGTCAGCCCATTAGAGATAGGCTGGGAGGATTTCAGGTATGAAATTGAGAGGAAGGAAGACGCGACTGAGCCACGCCAGCTTAAGTGGGAGCTGAGGCGTCCATATCGGGGAATGTGTGTGTGTGTGCGGTCGGGTGTTTGTGTGCTTGCAGCACTGTTAAATAGTGATTTTTTTCTGCATGTTTGTATGTGTGTGTGTGTGTGTGTGTGTGTGTGTGTACTCCCAGGTATGACCGTAATAAGCTGCTTTTGAAGGAAATACACAGCGTTCAATACGTGTCCTGCATGAACCCCACAGCCGGCAGCTTCACCATCAATCCACGGCTGCAGGTACATGCACACACACACACACACACACACACACACACACACACACACAGCACTACCACAGTGGTTATGTAACACACTGCAGAGGTTACTTGCGCACTAATTCATCTTGCTCATGTTGTCATAGACAAAAAAAATAATTTAATTTTAGTTTTAAAACAATTTTTTGTCAAAATGTTGGACCATTACATCGTTTGTTTATTCATTTTCTTCAGCCTTTTAAAGCTGCAGTGGGTAGAAATGGAGAAAATATGATTAAAAAATGTTATTTCCATAAAATGGTCACACAGTAGTACATGAGACAGGTAATCTGAAAAACATCATGTCCCTCTGTGTCGTCCGGTGTCCTCTGGTGCTCCTAAGATTTCACAGACCAGAGGAAAACAAGCTGTCAGAGCTGATCTGGAGTCTGCTGTCCAGCTGCCGTCACTGGGAGCCGGCTGTCAATCACTCACAAACTCCGACCAAACGGTCAAACTAGGCAGCGCTGATCAAACATGAATCAATATTCTGTTACTGTAATGTCTATTTCTCTCCTCAGATGTTCTCAGAATCATCTTGTAGTGATGGATATTCATATCAGGGCTCTCAAACAGGATCTTTGACATATATTTCAAATCAAATTTAACTTAATTTTCCAACATAAGAAATGAGGTCAGCGGTGCTGACGGGTGAAGACAGCACGAAAAGATGATAATACAGAGAATATATAAGGTACGGAGCTGTGTTAACTGTGATCTCCCTCCATACCTACTGGCTTCTCCCTGTCCATGCCCTTCTCTGATCTACTCACACACACGCACACACGCACGCATGCACGCACGCACGCACGCACACACACACACACACACACAGAGGCACACAAAAAGATTAAATGAAGAATGTACACCATTAAAACTGAGGACAAAATGAGACATTTCCAAACTGCAGCAGTGGCAGTAGCTGTTGATAGACGGCACAGATGACTATGTCTGATAAACGCTGCGTTCCGGCTGAGCTAGTGAACCAAAGTGCAAGACACAGAGAGGCAGGAGACCGGAGTTTGAATCAACGGAGGAGATTGAACGCTGTGATAGCAGCAGGAACAAAGCAAAGCTTTGATCTAACGTTTTAATATTCTGCCTCTATGGCTCAACTCAAACTGTATCTTATTTCAAACTGGAAGGGCACTGGGAGAGCGCAGACCTCTGCCAAGGCCGTTTACATGAGTGAAAAATAACGTGCGTATCCACCCCGTGATTCAGATCCTCGGCACATGCTGCATCCTTCCAACCAAATTTCATGAAAATCGGTCCAACAAACGAACAAACCGAAGGTGAAAACAGAACCCCTTTGGTGGAGGTCATAAGGTCAAAGCTGTTCTCCTGATGTCAAGTCAAAACACTTTTTACACTGTAATACTGACGTGTAAAAAAGTTGTGATGTACATGACGTTTCAGATTATTGCCAGCATCATTTCCTACATATTTAAACATTGAGACTCTTTCAACTAGTTCACCGTCAAACCTAGTGAAGGGCTCATCAGACTTGTTCCATTTCAAATCAATCACCATTACATTGACCTGTAATAGTTCATCACACCGACTGATAACATCAGAGAAAACATTGTACACATTGGATTTTCAAAAACCTAACAATATGGAGTCAGATCAGTCTCAATATTAATGAATGCACGCAGAAGGATTAAATAATAAGAAAATAATTGACCCTCCACAAAAATGGTTATCATTGTATATAACAATATTTCTTGTTTAAAAAAAAAAATAGAAATCCACAAATATATGTATTTAAAAGCAATTTTCATCAAAAACATCCACAAAAGCGTTTTTTTTTTTTAACAGGGAATTATCTATAGCCAATCAGATGTCTCCCTCCTTTTCAGCCAATCACATGAGCGAGCCCCCACGAGGGTATGATTTACGCCATGCACAGGGTGAACTGTGAACTTAACATTGACACTGATCTGACTCCTTTTAACAATGCTGTGTCATTAAAACGTGTGATTTGGCTGAGTGGACTGAAGAGTGTAGAAGTGTACAAAGCAGGTGATGAGACGCAGTCCTGTATTTATTCTAGGAGATGACCATATATAATTTACTTTAACTTGTTGGTTGTATTTTACCAAACATCCACAATTAGGGATGCCGTTGACATTGACACAGACATTTCTTTGCCACAGGGTGGTATTTGTTCATTTGAATTACTTTTAGGTACCGGCACACTCCAAGTTTTTTTCCACAGGTCAGGGAGCTTGTCTGTATCTGTACCTACTACTATAACACCTTAAAGCAGCAGTGGGTAGAAATGGAGCAAATATGATTTAAAGAAGTTATTTCTATAAAACTATATCCTGACAGTAGTGCATGAGACAGGTAATCTGAAAAAAATCATGATCCACTGTGTCCTCTGGTGTCCTCCAGTGCTCCTAATGGCATCTGCAAGATTTCACAGACCGGAGGAAAACAACCAATCAGAGCTGATCTGGAGTCTGCCACTCCGAACCCCGATCAAACAGTCAAACTAGGCAGCACTGATCAAATATGAATCAATATTCTGTTACTGTAATGTCTATTTCTCTCCTCAGAGGTTCTCAGAATCATCTTGTAGTGTACTGTTTAGCTGTAAAATGAGAAAATTTGTGACCCGACAGCCATGTTGAGATCAGTTGAGGTAATACCAAGCACCGCCCACCAGCCAGAGCACAGCCAATAGGAACGCTCTCTCTCTCTGAAATGACCTGTGATTGGTCAAAGTCTCCCGTCACGGATTAGATTTTCTAAAGTCTGAAAACAGAGCCATGAGGAGGAGCAGAAGTCTAGTTGTCTCTCAGAACACTTGAATTACAATATGCTGAAAGGTTATTATGGAATTCTTCTACTGCCTACTGAAGCTTTAACTCTCTTGCATGTGATCCCATCAGGGCCATAGATTTTCCAGCCTTTGGCAGCCAAAAAGCAAATTGAGCTCATCCTAAACTGTCCTCAAAATTGTATGGGCAACAGTCCTTCCTCTCTTACTGCTGCAAAAAGCCACAAGGTGACCCTTGTAAAGACTGCATCATTAGTGAGGAACAACATGCTTACCGCTGCCTTGTTTATTCTGTATCTCCGTCCATCCAGCGCCACTTCTCTGTCTTCGCCCTGTCCTTCCCTGGAGCCGAAGCCCTGAGCACCATCTACACCTCCATCCTGTCTCAGCACCTGAGAGGAGAGGGCTTCAGCGCCGCCCTGCAGAAGAGCTGCCCCACTCTGGTCCAGTTAGCCTTGGCCCTGCACCAGCGCATCTCCACCACCTTCCTCCCCACTGCAGTCAAGTTCCACTACATCTTCAACTTGCGAGACCTCTCTAACATATTCCAGGTGACACATAGATAGATAATACGCCAGAAGGATTTATCTACACATTTCTCTAGGAGAACGACCTCAGGTTAATCTTTTTCACAATTAAATGTCAGAAGTTACCTTGAGAAAGTTGTGTGCTTTTTCACATCACTCCTCCTTCCATTTCACACATGGGGCTAGATATCTCTGCCTTGATTCTCTCTGTTTCTACGGCTCTGCTTCCCATGTGGAAAGAGCCAGGCTTCTGTCACTAATTTCTCATCTAAATTATTATTGATTTAAGAGCCGGGTCTGAGAGCTAGAAATAAGTCTGAAATAAGTGTAACAGAAAATAGAATGGATTTGCACTTCCACGGGTGTTAGTGATGATTTAATGTATTTAAATGAATATAATAGCTATCAGAAGGTGAAGGCTGTCAGGGGAGAAGCTTTGGGGGCAATATTTCTGTCAAAATCCTCGATGGTTTCATGGAGGGTAGGCTCGCTCATTTAACTCACTCCGTTGTATAATTAATGCTTAAAGCACTGAGCTATAGGAAATTCACATTTCATAATTCCAGCTGTGAGTTCACAAAGGCAGCTCCGAGTACTGGTACACATAGGTGTAGTTTCATATTCACCTATTTTAAAGCTGCACCAATCAATAGTTATTTGTATTACAATGGATCAAATTATTCTATGTAATGCAAAAGGAGTTGGTCGTAGGATAAAAGCCTGCCAACCTGATTGACAACAGGAGGACAGTCAGGAGGACAGGCAACTAGAAGAAGGAGCACAAATTAACCCCCTGAGACTGACTTTACTGTCTTTCAGAGGCTCTAGTAGGTTCAGTTCTAGGGCTCGATTGAAGCTACAGATGTCATATTAAACTGTAAAACCTAAGGAATCCATTGCTAGCTTGTCGAGAAGGAGGCTAAATATAACAAAGTTGGTGAGGAAAAACTGTCATGTCCATTTTCAAAGGGGTCCCTTGACCTCTGACCTCCAGATCAGTGAATGAAAATGGGTTCTCTGGGTACCCACGAGTCTCCCCTTTACAGACATGCCCTCTTTATGATAATCACATGCAGTTTGGGGCAAGTCATAGTCAAGTCAGCACACTGACACACTGACAGCTGTTGTTGCCTGTTGAGCTGCAGTTTGACATGTTCTGATTGGAGCATATTGTTTTATGCTAAATGCAGTACCTGTGAGGGTTTCTGGACAATATCTGTCATTGTTTTGTGTTGTTAATTGATTTACAATAATAAATATATACATACGTTTGCATAAAGCAGCATATTTGCCCACTCCCATGGTGATAAGAGGATTAAATACTTGACAAAATCTCCCTTTATGGTATATTTTGAACTGATAAAACATGTATGATTAATTTGTGATTAATCGCGATTAACTATGAACAATCATGCGATTAATCACAATTAAATATTTGAATCAATTGACAGTCCTAATTCTAATGCCATGTCCATATCAAATTAAATAGTAAGTAATTAAACTGACATGTATACATGCACATACTGTACATATCCACCTAGGTCATGTATGTAAAGCAACCTGTATCATTAATCATTCAATATTTATTACAGTATATACCTCATGAAGCTGTTTCTCATAAACTAGCTAACTTCAAGACATGATGAAAAAGGCATCATTAAGGCCTCTATAAGCTTAAAACAAAGTGGTAGTCTGATGGTCTAACAGTGTCTGCAAACCTCCGATAGCAGGAATCTTTGGATACCTGTGACATTATGCAGTGGTTGGGGAGGTGTGCTGAGGTGTGACAGTCAGCAGGGCTTGAACTTTTCTCTCAAGCTCTGTTTTCATTCTTCAAACAACTTATGCCACCATTATACTCACGGTGGCATTACAGGAAAAGTCATGACGATTCATCGTCTGGGGACCGATCCGTCTCACTGGAGAAGTTTTGAGGTTCGGACTGAAATATCCGAGCAACGGTCGGATGGATTGTGATGGAATTTGGTGGAGACATTTATGGAAGGTTTCTGTCTCCTCATTGCTCCACACAGATCTGATGATTGTATCTGCCGCCATGTTTTTGTCTCTCCAGTGGAGTGGACGTTTAAGTCATATTGAGCATAGTTACTGAGACTGACCTTCCAGACGTGATCATGAAGCAATAGAAATTGTGTTTGAAGCCAGTGTTTGACGAGGCCACTCCGCCTTTGTTTTGTTTTTTGGGGGGGGGTTTGCATAGCTTGACTGGACGTCCGATAACCACAGAGAGGAAACATTGTCAAAGCCTTCTCTCTGTTCTTCTCTCCACCCATAAAGAGAAAAGAAAGAAAGCCAGACAGGAAGTCCTGGAGCTCGTTTGAAGTTTTTCTCCTTAACTTATTCAGCTCGTGGCTCTAACTCCGTAGGACAGCTGGGAAGAGGTGAGCAGCCTCGCAGCTCGCAGCTCTGCCTCAGCTCTAATTCCCCCACCGTATACCTTTGTGCTTTTGCACCTTCAGAAGTGGGAAAGCATCGGCGAGACAGTACAAACACTTCCTCTAATTTCGAGCATGAGGTCTAAATGGTTGTCACTCAGTGTTTTCTTGCTTGACGTATCAGACGTTTGCCTCAGCTGAAATAATTGGGACCTTCCTTTTGTGATTCACTTTGGTTTTTTTTAAACTTTGGAACTGGTGAGATGGAGCCAAAGGCAGACCGTCTCATTATGATCAACTCTAATGAGCCAGAAAACAGCTCAGAGACTCTGTGTGAACTTGCAACACCCCGTGCAAAGGTGTTTTTAAATGTGAGGTTGCTTACGAGGGCAGGAGGGAAGGTTCTTTACGAGAGTATTGTTACTGACAAAATTCTCTCTTCTGGGTTTTTGTTGAATAGTAAGTAGGAGCTAATGCCAGAAAATCTCTTTTCTTTCTAACTTTTTTCTCCACTACTTCGTCCCTTACCACTTACTTTGTTGCAGTACTGTGTCTTTCTCCTTCTCTGTCTCCATAAATCTTAAATCATAAAGCCAAATTCCACTTATAGGGCAAGACAAACAGTTTGGCATCCGACTGGGAGCATTGTCAAAGAGCTCCATTTGCCAATGTTCTGCCATGACCAGCGGGCATATCCGAGGGCCTGTCTTCCCCACATCAGCCTAAATGAGCTCCTCGAAGCTCGAGAGGCGAGGGGAGGAGACGAGGGAAAGATGGACGCGGTGAAAGCGGAGGACAGAGACAAGAAAAATAGAAAGAAAAGAGAGTACACGAGACCTGCGGTGAAGAGAGACTCTGAAGCCGAACTATACTGACTGCACAATATGTCCGTATGATGTTCCGTGGATAGTCAGCTGGGTGCATTTGTTAGCAGGGGAAGCATTGTTCGGGGCTCAGAGCATCTGTCAGGCTACGAGGAAAGTGTGCCCGCTGCAGACGGCCCCACAGACAGACAGATACATGCCGACACCCAGAACTCTCTAATCCCTCTCCTCTGAGTTGAGCAAAGCAATGAAAGATCAGGGACAGGGAGGATGAGATAGTCTGCCAAAGTCGGCTGGATGGAAGGAAAACAAAGTTCAGTTTGTTAGCGCTGTGCCGTTTGTTCGATAGCTACGCCTGCGAGTAGGACTGTTATATAGACTTGCCATATGGTGTTTTGTTTTTCTCAGGCACACTTTTACACAATAAATGTGGAGTGTTATGATTGACACCATTAAGCAATGAAACGGAGTAGAAACAGACAGATCTATTAAAAGTCAAAGGATTAGAGCGTTCACACATACTCTGGAAAACATCTTGGCTTTTGTAGACCTAGAGTAGCGGCAATAATTCTGGCTCAGTTTGAATCTTCAGTACACACATCCGTGCAAATATACACATACACACACACAGGCACACCACCCATCTGCACCATTACACAGTGGATTTAGCAGCCAATTGTCACATTCAGCAGGCTCAGATATGAAGGCGGATCAGATTCAGCTGACTTTACCCCCAGAGATGGTTCTGTTGATTGGAATAACTTCTGGGGCTGGAAACACACAACATCTGCTTGCCTCTGCCTCCTGGGTGACAGTGTGCAGAGGGGAACAAACAGTGCCCGGGCGCCTCTTTGTCCCCCTTCCTCATCCTATATGGCACCTGTTATGAGGCACCTAGATTGCGTAGAGTTCTGCCTGAGTGCGTAATGAACGGCCCTGTGGGAAAGCCAACACGTCACACAGGCCTCCTCTAGAGACACATTCATCATCTATCATCCACTAAACACTCATCTGCTCATAGTCGTGATTTCTGTTTTAATTTCGGCTTTTTTTTAACAGAGCATGAAGAGAAGTGTGAATTAGAAACAGAAAAAGACATATTTTCAGCCATGCTAGCTGCGTCACTCTATGGAGGCTAATGTTGGTCAGTCAGTCACATCACCACTGAATTCTCAACAAATACAGGATGGATTGCCATGAAATTTGATTCAGCCGCTGCACACAGACTGTGACCGCTCCGTCCTCCTCACGGCAATTGTCTCATCAACATTATGGTCCCCTTATAGCGTTGGGTTTAGATGCAGAATATTGCCAAACAGACGCTTTTGCTTTTCGCTTTGACACCAAATCCTCTGCCATCGTCTTGTCTGTCAACTCTCTCTCGTCCCGTGTATGAAATCTGACTCCTGCTGCTCTGAGCTGAGACTCCGTACGGAGCAGACACTCCCACTGTCAGTTTGTAGCGTCTGGCATCCGACTTTGTGTTAATAACACACTGCTGATACGTCAAAAGGAACTAAATGGGTTTTATTTGTATAAAAAAAAAGCAAAATGACGATGGGAGTGGTAGGCAAGTAATGTTATCGGTGCGTGCCCGACGAGTGGATGAAGCCTACTGACTTTTTTCTCTAGCGTCACCATGAGGTTCACATTTTTGTTTTCTGGTGAAATGTCTCAACAACTATTGGGTAGATTGCTGTACAATTTGGCCCAGACATTAAGATCCCCACAGGATGAACTAGAATGACACTCGGAGAGTGCAGACCTCCGCCAAGCTGCCCAAGTACGATTGTCCCCCCCTCTCCGTTCAGCTTGCGCCATCATCCACGTGTATTGTTGTTTATGTGGAGATCAGCTGTACGTACTGAGCATCATCAGTTACACTGCGCATGTCTTAAAGCCTGTGGAGTTATTGCACAGGCTGAGCAGAGTTATTAAAAAAATTTTCCGGAGCCAGATCATGATCTGGATCGCCACCAAAATCGAATGGATTGTTCACCCCTCCAAAAAATCTCATTCAAATCCATCGCGGACTTTTGGAGTAATCCTGCTAACAACAAACCAACGCCGGTGAAAACATAACCTTCTTTCTAGGCCTTCAGCCTTGGCGGAGGAAATTATAATAACTTTGGTGATCCCCAATTTTCTCAGCACCATCATCAGGTCAGATTGTCCAGGTCTTGGTTTGGTTTTTATACAATCATTATACCTGATAAGCTCATGACAGTTCCATCAGTCTCAGCTGTACATTGTGTTTAGTGCCAATCAGTTGATTGGTAATTCATTGTAAGACCTGGTGAACATCAGCATGTTAGCATGCTGACATTAGCATATAGCTCAACACTTTATAGAGCTGCTAGTGTGGCTGCATTTCCACTGCACGGCTCGACTCGATCCGACTTGACTCCACTCACTCAGAGACAGTCTTTTTTTTATTTTCCATTGACACAAGTTGTGGATAGCACCTTTTTGGTAGCACCTTGTTCGCAGTGGAGTTAAAACACTGCAGACCATTGATTGGTCAACACTGGGAGAACATGCAAACTCCACATAGAAGGACCCCAAGCCGGGTTTGAACCTGTGACCTTCTTGCTGTGAGGAAACAGTGCTGACTCCTGCACCACCGTGCAGCCCATATGTAGTATTTATTATATTGTTTAATAGTATTATTAATGATAACCTTTGGAGGTTTGATGGGCACGTCCAACTGGTAAGAGGCCCGTGGTAGACCCAGAACACGCTGGAGAGATTAGATATCTGGTCTGGCCTTGGAAGGCCTCGGGGTCCCTCAGGAAGAGCTGGAAAACGTTGCTGGGGAGAGGGACGTCTGCTAAGTCTGCTTACAATATGCTGAAAGGTTATGATGGAATTTTTGCCTAATGATGCCAAAAATATACTGCCTACTGAAGCTTTAATGTTGAGTCTAATTGCTCTTTTATAGATTCTATTTTTATTCTATCCTGTGCTGCTGCAACACCTGAGTTTCCCCCCTGGAGATCAATAAAGGCTTGTTTGATCTGAAACACTCCATAGTTTACTTTGCAGTGAGAACTAAATTGAGATTTCAGACACTTGGATGATGCGTGATCACTGACAGCTAGAGTCGTGTGGTCATTTCCACATGTATGAAATATAACACATTGCGGGATTTTTAGCAGAAAGTAGCGTACTACTCAGTGTACAATCACTTTTTCATTCCATTGTGGGAATTCTCCAGAATATACTGTAGGATAGAGAGTTCCCTCCCAGAATTGGGACACTCAAATAACATAGCGGACAGAAATTATAGTGCACTGTATAGTTTATTGGGAGGGATTTTGGACACGGCCTTAGTCGTGTTTGAAAATAAACGCTCTGTGGAAGCATTACAGTCACATGCAGACTCTTTGCTTGATTTGTCATAATTCTCCCATCCAACATCTGCCCACAGAACTTATCTCCACATGCAGCAGTATTTCTGAGACAGCAAGATGAAAGAAAAGTGCTGCCATTATTTTCTGAGTTTCTCTGACACACCTACTAACAGCTTGCCCACTCAATATCCATTGATTTAGCCACAGTGACTGTGCTGTATTTCCCTCCTTGTTGTGGTGTAAATGGGACAAATCAGCCTCTGGAATGAAACTCTAAAGCCTTCTTCTCTCCCCTCCCTGCCCAGGGCATTCTCTTCTGTACCGCCGAGTGTCTGAAAGCCCCTCCGGACCTGCTGAAAATCTATCTGCACGAGTCCGACCGGGTCTACAGAGACAAGCTGGTGGAGGAGCAGGACTTCCAGGCCTTTGATAAGCTGCAGGCGGACACTGTGAAAAAGTTCTACGAGGTGAGAGTTTTGCAAAGTTCAGCAGAAGAAGACAAGAACGGGAGGCTGGAGGATGGAGGGGAGGAGGGGGAAATCATTAGGCTGCCTGCTCTGTGTCTGGACCTGGACATCAGTGGCCAACACAGCGAGGAGAAAGAGGAATGCTGGGGGGGGTGGGGGGGGGCGGAGGGCCAGGAGAGGGTTGGAGAGAATATTAATCAGTGTGGTATGGGGGTCTGGCTGTCAGGGTCTGCGCTGTCAGCCCGGCAAATTGGAAAACATTTTAATGGTTTTCTGTCCACTGCTCTCCCTCACTAGCCTCTCTGGCTCTATCGCATGCACACTAGTCATGCCACAATGAAGAACCTGACAAGTATATGTGTACACACACCCACAGAAAGAGAAGGAGAAGGAGATAGAATAATACTAACCACTCCAGAATATATTATTCAGAGTTGGCACCTTGTGTAAACTTAGGGCACTTTGCCCCTGTGCCACAGAGCAATATGCAGCATGTTTTCTTCTATTTTTACATGCAAACAAGAACGTCTTTAGAGGCTGCTGCACTGTAAGGAAGTGACACTATGACGACGAAGACTGCAGTAATATTCATGTGAATTTGCAAAAAGAAAAAAAACCTTTCATCACACCTACTGCGGCTTTATGCCAGTGGAAGTTAGCAGAGAAAACAAGCATCCCTAAGAGGCACACACACAGAGTCTCTCCAGTGAAATATTCGGGGCCCAACAGTTGCCAGGGTGAAAATGAACTAGGTCACCCTCTGCACAGCTGTGATATTCAGCTGTGTCCCTGTCCACACTGTTTAAGCTTATCAGTAATGTTATGCTGACAGGGGTATGGGTCTGTATGTTTACCACTGCAATATGTGTGTGTGTGTGTGTGTGTGTGTGTGTGTGTGTGTGTGTGTGTGTGTGTGTGTGTGTCCCTCCCCAAGGACATGGAGGAGACTCTGGAGCAGACCAGGGAGATGAACCTGTACTGCCACTTTGCCCGTGGGCTGGGGGAGGCCAGGTACATGGCTGCAGAGTCCTGGAGCAGCCTCAATAAAACCCTGCTGGAGGTGCTGGACAGCTACAACGAGGTCAACGCCACACTAAACCTGGTGCTGTTTGAGGACGCCATGGCTCACATGTGAGTGGAAGTTTTGGAACCTTGTGGACTGTGTGGTGGTGGGGGGGGAGTAAAGAAAGAGTAAAAAAAAAAAAAGTGTTTTTGTCACTTCCTTTATTGTCTGTCAAAGATCTCAACTGGCGTCCCAGGTATTTTAGGATTTACAGTTCTATTTTACAGACTGTCAAAAGCAGCGACAGGCAAATCTGTTAAAAGTAATCCAGCATACATCATGACAGCTCAGAAAAAATGCAGAGAACCGGTTAGGTCTTGCTTCAGTCTAAAAGACTCTTAGCCCCCAAACATCCAGTTTTTCTCTTTTAATTGCCCTTAAGTTGGAAAATAACCCCAGTGCACACTGTTTGACATCATCACGTATTCTGTATCAGCTTGTTCCCTCTTTTCATTGAAGCTATTCGATGTTTACACTCGGTTAAATATTCAAACTCAACACTCTTTTTCTTAGAAGAAAAATACAGTATATATATATTCCAAGTGATGGGAAGTAAATGACTGAAATCATTGGGCTGCTATATGTAAAGGTGTACCAGCTTTATGTGATGTGAAATTACTGCATATGGAAGCATATCAAAGATATTGTGCCGGTTTGAAGTTCCTTTAGTAAGAGAGAAGGCAATAGGTAAAGGGATATAGTGTGTAGATAAAAACCCTGCATTGTGCATGAATATGCGCTTGCTTGATATTCTAAAGATAAACCTGACTACAGCCGATAATACTTTATTGTTTCCTATTTATGAATCCACGTCATAATAAAAAAAAACACCATCGACCTCTTGTTTTAAAAGGTCACTCCTTTTATCTAGCTGATGTTTTCATGCTAAAATGTTAGCATGGATCTGAATGATCTACCAGACAGATACAGTAGCATTTATGTTCTCATCATTTCATGGGTAATATGACTAATACATAAGTACAAAAGACACACAGCGGGAGCGCCGTGGTAGCTGAGTGATTACAGAAGGTACGCCACATAACCACAACGTCCACGGTTCAATTCTGGCCTCGGGATCTTTGTTGTATGTCATACCTCTCTCTCTCTCTCTCTCTCTCCATTTCTACACAGTCCTTTGTCAAATAAAGGTAAACTTTTCTGAAGGAAATTAAAGTGTCTAAAAATAGTTAACAGGTTCAAAAGTCTTGAAATATTACTTCCAAATATTATGGATGTTAAATGGAGATGTATGGGAGTTGCCGTTTAAGTTAAAGCACTTAAAGGAGCTGACATGTCAGTGGAAGTTGCAGCACCAAAGTAGTTTGAAGTGTCAGTTGAAGTGGAAGCATTGAGTGGAGCTGAGGGGTTAGCTATAAGCAGAAGAAATCAGTTGAGGTGTAATTGCTGAAAGCAAGTGAATTTTCAATCTAAGGAAGTTGGAAAGAAGTTGTCAGTTTGTATGTTAGCAATGAACATAGTTGAATTCATTCATTCGAAGAGCATGAGTTGAAAGCAGTTAAACTGTCACCTGAATGTGAAAGCAGCTAAAGTGTCAGTCGATGTCTAATTCATGAAAGCAAATTAAATATAAGAAGTGTAAGCAGTGAAATAGATTGAAGCGTCACTTAAAGCATAAGGGGTGAAAGCAGTTGAACAGTCATTTGGAAACTAAGAGATGAAAGTTGAAATGTCGGCTGAACTGTAAACAATGAAAGCAACTGAAATTTCAACTGAAGTGCTACAGAAAGTTAAGGTGAATAAATGTAAGCGCTGAATGTAGTGGAGTTGTCATTTGAAGTGTATGAGCTGAAAGCACTTAAACTGTCAACTGAGGCATAATAGATGAAAGCGGTGTCGATCAATGTCTAAGCAGTGAAAGCAATTGAAATGTCAGTTGACTTGTGAGCACTGAGAGCAGTTGAACTGTCGATCGAAGTGTAAGGGATGAAAGCAGTTTAACTGTCAATCGAAGTGTAAGCGATGGAAGCACTTGAACTGTCTATCCAAGTGTAAATGATGAAAGCAGTTGAATTGTTGATCAAAGTGTTAACAATGAAAGGAATTGAACTGTCGATCGAAGTGTAGGCGATGAAAGTAGTTGAACTGTCGATCGAAATGTAAGCAATGAAAGCTGTTAAACTGTCGATCGAAGTGTAAGCAATGAAAGCAGTTGAACTGTTGATTGAAATGTAAGCAATGAAAGCAGTTCAACAGTCTATCCAAGTGTAAACAATGAAAGCAGTTGAACTGTCGATCGAATTGTAGGCGATGAAAGCATTTGAACTGTCGATCAAAGTGGAAGCGATGAAAGCAGTTGAAATGCCAGTTGAAATGCTACAGAAAGTTGAGGTAAGCGCACTGTAAATAGTTGAAGTGTCAGTCAGTATGAAAGTAGTGACAGCAGTTGTAATGTTAGTTGAAGTGTGTTGTATTGCAAATGAAGCAACCGAAATGACAATGACGTCATTTCATTTTATTCATGGACACAAGAGGAGCGTTCATCTTGTTTTATTGAAGGCACAGAGATTCTCAGGAGCACACTGAAGTTTAATACTTTTCATGCTGGTACATGTGAATGAAACAGAGTGGTGAAGGTGGTGGTGACAAGCAGTAGAAAAGCAGAGAGAGGAGACTCAAACTACCTGTTTGTTTGTCTGTTTCTGTTTGTCTTATGAGTCAGAGTCTTTATCCGACTGGCTCCCTCCTACCTTTGACGGTGTCTCACCCTTCCTCTTGATTCCTCCCTCACACCTCTCCCTCCCCCGACTGTCTTCACCTCCACACGTAGCTGCCGGATAAACCGAATCCTGGAGTCTCCGCGGGGGAATGCGCTGCTGGTCGGAGTGGGCGGCAGCGGCAAGCAGAGTCTGACCCGACTGGCTGCCTTCATCTCCAATCTGGAGGTTTTCCAGATCACCTTGAGAAAAGGATACAGTATCGCCGACCTCAAGGTTTGACAAGGATTACATTGCAAAGACACATACCACACTGCAAAAAAACATCCATCTGAATCACTCAATTAGTCACATATTAAGTATTAAGAGGTTTCCTACAGCCAGGTGAGGTTTAAATTTAAACATAGAGGTGTTTCTGTGTGAAATATAGACATAATCCCTACAGTATGTAAACACAGTGCTGCTAATCCACACAGTATCCACACAGTGATTCAGGTCTCAGGCACGTATCACTACAAAATAACACATGTTTAGCCCTCTCACAGCCCAATCTCATTATGTGTGTCACTCTCCCACTCTATGTCTTTCTCTGTCCCCGTCAACCCAGAGTGACCTGGCGTCCCTCTACATCAAAGCTGGCGTGAAGAATATTGGCACCGTGTTCCTAATGACTGACGCCCAAGTGGCAGACGAGAAGTTCCTCGTTCTGGTCAACGATCTGTTGGCATTGGGTAACAGCAGGCTTTGCTAATTACTGTGTGTCATGTTTTGCAAGAGAGAAATGCTTTTTGCTGTTTTACCACAGCAACAAACCACCATGATGCCATTTCTACAAGCAAGTGATGGATTCACATCTAGATTTATACTCCACATCTGAAATATAAATATAGAATTATCCTCAATACAGTTTACTAATGTTGGCAGTGCAGTAGTTTGGCAGTTAGTATGCAAAAATGAATGTACTATATTAGGGATGCACCGATACCACTTTTTTCAGACCGAGTACAAGTACTTACATTTGGGTACTCGCCGATACCGAGTACCGATACGAGTACTTCTCTGTGCCTAAAGACCCTGGTTAACAGCCAGCTGGAGGGTGTGAGTGACACACGGCAGGCTGGGGAGTCCCGCATATGAGGCGGTGCGCCGCGACCGGCTCTAGGACGGCTTGGAAAGTCTCGGGGCGAAGGTGGCTCGCGGCCGCAGCTTTACAGCGCTCCCCACCTGGACCTCGAGGCACCGTGGACAAAGGGCTTGCTGCTCCATCTCTCCCCGCCGGGGAGGAACAGGGCACCCTGCGACTGTCGACCAGTGCGGATTGTCCTCAGTGCGCCCAACCGCGTCGTGCCGCGACCCACATAAAAGCACCAGGGGTCTGCGGCGATGTCGGCAACCCACCTGACGCATCTTGAAACACGGACCAAGGAGTCTAACGCACACGCGAGTCAGAGCGTGCAAGCAAAACCCCGTGACGCAATGAAAGTGAGAGCCGACGCGCGCCGGCTGAGGCCCAGCGGGGTCGGGCGCACCTCTGGCCTGTTTCACTGGCACCGTCAGGAAGGTGGAGCGTGAGGACCCGAAAGATGGTGACGAGAGGTTAATGTCACACTGCCGTAAAGTGGTATCGGTGCCGTTGTATCGGAGCCGTTTTGCGAGTATGAGTACATGAGCACAGTATCGGACCTAATACCCGATACTGGTATTGGTATCGGTGCATCCCTATACTATATAATATTGTATAGCACTGGAAAGGATGGCATATACCAACAGATGCCAGTACAACAATTTTAGAAATCTACTCCATCCATCTTCAGCCGCTTATCCGGGGTCGGGTCGCGGGGTCAACAGCTCCAGCAGGGAGAAATCTACTCCTAATTTCAAATTCAAATAGTGACTGATTTTCAGGTGCTGTATAGGCCCTCTGTGTAGACAGTCCTTGCCCCGCTCCTCCCGTGAGGCTGTGACTTAAAGCAGATCTCTGCATTAGCATAAGCCCTCTGTATGAACTCCTGCTGCCACCACCTCTATTCACACACCAACATTTGATAAACGAGTCTCAGTGTCAGTTCAGATCCTAAGAAGATAAGAAAGTTCTGGAAAGTTCTCGCACAAGTTTTAGCTCTCCAACAGAAACAAATCACAGCGACTGCTTCCCACAAGTTTCTTTCACCAGTGGTAACGTGTGTGATTTTATTCATTCAAGGAGAGATTCCTGACCTGTTCCCAGACGACGAGGTGGAGAACATCATTGGCAGCGTGAGGCCAGAGGTCCGCGGCTCGGGATTGATGGATACAAGGGAAAACTGCTGGAAGTTCTTCATCGACCGGGTTCGCAGACAGCTCAAGGTGAGCCAGTCAGATAGTCAAACAAGTACAGCTTTGTGTGTTCTGCATTTCACTACTAATCATCCAGAGAAAGTTGTTGTCAGTGGCTTTCCTTAGGGGGGAAAGTTTGCCATGAATCTCATCTGTAACCTCCTCTTAATATGGCAATAGCATGCCGCCTCACACTCTAATTGACCATTCCAAAATAAAAACACCCTCATACTTGGATAAACATCTGGCTTTATGATGAAGCCGTTCCCCAGACAATTTTCCGTCCTGACATTTTCAGATGAATTTGAATGCTTTCGGAGGCAGTGGACGTCATTATAAATCACTGACATGAGCAGAAAAGCCGCCGTTTAGCTGCAGATAATTTCACCGACGTGTAGCCGCTTTGTTCCCCCTGGGGAGAGAGGGATTCCAGGGGGGGTTGCTTATCCTGTCATTATTACAGCGTGCACCACCACCATCACCCACCCACATCCTCCACCCCCGCCTCGCTCCCAGCTCAAGCCTCCCTGGGTTGGAGAGTGAATAAATTGGGAAGGCAATCCCATGAGCACGGGCTTGTAAAGAGTGGCTTTCTAACTGTTTGGCTGTCTGGATGGGAAGGCTAATGTTGGTAATGCGATTCAGGACTAACTCTGCATTGTGAGCACCAGTTTAAATCCTGAGCCAAATCATTATTACAATCAGACCTGGGAGCAGATTTTGGTTTGGACCAGTGGTTCGCAACCTGGCTGATGTTAGATGACTACAGGGGTTGCAAGATGATTACTGGATAGGAAATGACAAAAAAAAAAATTGGCCACACAAAATTATATTTATTTCTTATTTCTTCTTTGCCTTTTTCTTGTAATTTTTTTTTTTTTTTTTTTTAACTCTTCATGCCTTTAAAAGTTGTTCTAATGAGAAATCATTCATTGAATGAACTGCTCACAACTAGGCATGCTCCAGGGCCCCAAACAAAGGTTGCTTCCGAAATTCCACTTCAACATGCTATTTATTACGCTAAAACAGTATGTGAGATATGTTAATATGTCAGAAACCTTAGTATGAAACTAATAGTACGTGAATTGCATACTATTTCTGGTGAAATATTACAGTGTGCAACGCTGGACACTACGGCAGCATAAATATCCCACTGTGCAATACGGTAGTGACGACAACGTTCATAACAGGCTTTGACGGACAGCTCTGTAACATCTATACCACTTTAATTTAAGTGTAAGTGTAAAGTATAAGATTTCATTTTTCTAGGCGTAAATATACATTTTAAATTAATCCAGACTTTGATTCTCACAAACCGCTGTTTTGGTCACATGGGGTTGGCACAGGTTACCATGGTTACACGTCTCCAACCGGCAAGGAGGCTCTCAGGAAGTGGCGACGTACAATACTGCTCAGTGTGTCTGAAAGGATACGTACTACTGTTTATTCACACAAAAGTGTGTTGAACGATGGTATGAGTCTCACACGCTACGTGTGTGTTGGTTGAGGATGATTCAATTATTTGGACGTGAATCCTCAAGATGGGTTCTGCATTATCTGGGGTACCTTTCTTGCAGAGGAGCCAAATATATATTTGTGTAAAAATCTGGTTTTAGGATCTTTATTACCTCAGTTGGTGTTGCCTTTAAAAGGCACACATTCCCAAATAAAAGAGCCTTTATTCAAATATTCACAAAATAATTGAGACATGGCAAAACTGCTGGCAGGTAGTGTAGCAGTGCTGTGGGGATCAGACTATGAAGATTATGTGCGTATTCTCCTGTGGCCATTGCACCTGATGGATAGTTGTATTGGGGTGTAAAGATGAACCCATACATATTGTCAAACCTTCACAGTACAGCTGTCAGAGATACAGCTACATTGACTCACAACCACTGAATCAAATTCCATGTATCTAGATTTAATAGTCCCTATACTTGTGTACAAAATGCAACGATAGATACAAAAACGTGTAATGGTCTAAATATTGTATATTTGTGACATCACAAATGGACAGAAATCCTGACAGCGTGTTTCAAACGCACAATTTCTGAATACGGGCTGTGTGTATTTCTCCGTATATTGAGTGTTTTGATAGTTTCACAGTATTTATTTCGCTCTTAAACCTGCTTTACAATATAAAAGACATGAAAATCTCACTTTTTACAATATGGGACCTTTAACCGATGAGAAGACGTCACATGTAGACATGGCTTTATACAAAGGGGTCACTGGCAAATAAAGATTGCAGACAAGCTGGTTGAGAAGCACGTTGAATACAATGAATGCTGTGATACATATAGTGTTCCTCCGGATGAGAGCAGCTCGGTGAAGCTTCAGCGTGTGAAGCCATTGTCACAGGAAATGTGAGATGAGTAAGCAGCTACTTCTTTCTCTTGATTATCATCCGTAGTGTCTTTGGGTGTGCCTTCTGCATGTTTGTTTCTAATGGCGTCGAGCATCTGCCTGAGCTTCTCAACAAGCCAGCTGTTCAGCCCACAGCTCAACACACTTATTTGCTTAATGATGTAGCTGCAAATAATTAATTCACAGTTTTCCATTCCCCCCTTTTGACCACGAAGAAGTGCTAATCAGAGCAGGAATCCCCTGCCTTTCTTTCCTCAGTGTGCCTGACTCCAGTTGTACTCACAGAGAAAGAAAATGACTATGATCTGGCTGCTGTATCAACTCTGTTTGACCTTGGTGAGAGTGTCTGTCTGTGTGTGTGCTTGTATTGCAGGTGGCTCTGTGTTTCTCTCCAGTGGGTAGTAAACTGAGGGTTCGCGGCAGGAAGTTCCCTGCAGTGGTAAACTGCACAGCGATCGACTGGTTCCACGAGTGGCCACAAGAGGCGCTGGAGTCGGTCAGCTTCAAGTTCCTCCAGGAGGTGGAGAATATTGAAGTGAGAACAGCTCATACTTTAATATACACACAGGGATGAAGCCACCCACAAAAATTATGTTCGCACTCCGAAAATATCATTTCAAATGTCAGGCACCGTGACACAACGAATGTGATATTAATTTCAAAAGCAGACCAGAGGCCCCGAAAATGTAATTCGGAGCCCGAGCCTGAGGAAATATTGCTTTCCAGACAAATCTGCACAGTCGTCTTCTCTTAATGTGAAATAACCGGTTCTGTAATTTTATGACTCTTGCAGCATCACGTGAAGGAGTCAGTCAGTAAATTCATGGCATACGTCCACATGAGCGTCAATCAGACGTCCAAGGAGTACCTGGCCAACGAGCGGCGTTACAATTACACCACGCCCAAGTCTTTCCTGGAGCAGATCAAGCTGTATCGCAGTCTGCTGGGCCAGAAGAGCAAAGACCTCACCACCAAGATGGAGCGGCTAGAGAACGGCCTGCAGAAGCTCAACAGCACTTCGGCTCAGGTACTGCCCACAAGCATCCATTTCAAACCCCAGATTTCATTCAAGATGTTCCTATTTTAGTCTCACTCGCCAAAGCAGTATTTTACTCACCACCCAGAACCATTGTAGCCAGAAACTAGGCTCCATTTGTAATTTGCAAATCTATTTATTGTTCATTCTTCCCATATTTACATCCCAGAATTCCCACGACTTTAGCAGTTGACAAAATAATCTCACCACACAGTCCATTAGTAGCGGAGCTTTTGTTCATATTACATGACCTTCACCAGCATATGGACTTTGCCATGGAATTTCAAACTTACTTTTTTGTTAAGCATTTAAGGAACTTCTACTCTACGTTATTGATGTGATGTGATGTTATAATCTCTAAAACAGAGGTGGAGATTGCAAAGTTAGTGTGACTCAGAATAGCCACAGTTATGAGAATAAGATAGTTTGAAAAATAGCCACACTGTCAGTCATACACTGATTGCATCTCTGTTCATTGGGACCCTGAGCACTGCTGGTATTCTATCATACCAGATAATGAATGTCCTTCACCTGACAGCACAGGTGTAAATTGGTCACCATTAGAATGAAAAGCAAAGGCACCAACTAAAGAGAATCACTGCAGTTTTCACTGTGGGTGTCAGCCGTTTGTCTAATGGTTGACATCTTGTTTTAGAATGAAAAATTTTGATTATATTCAGTAGTATATTAAAAGGTATAATATTTAACAGTGGTCGGTTGCTGTTTGTAAACACATGGCATTCAAAGTCAACCGAGAGACAGAGAGAGAGAGAGAGAGAGAGAGAGAGAGAGAGAGAGAGAGAGAGAGAGAGAGAGCAGCGATGGTGGAGCGAGATATAGAGTGAATGAAGAGAGGGAGCGGTGTTAGTGAGAACAAAGCAGTGGATCAGAGAAATCAAACATTACACACTTCCAGTGTGTGGTGGTGTCTGTATCTGCAGACACTTCTTGTGGGTCAGAAGTGATGATTGAAAGGGATTATTTTTGTATCAGTCTATACATTCCTGCATATTATACCTGCAAGTGTTTCTATTACTCCATATGTTGAAGTATTATTGTCTATTAAAAATAACTATTTTATTGCTTTGTGTCACTCCATTAAAGGGTAACTGCAGTATTTTTAAACCTACACCCTATCTCCCCATGTTTTTATGTCCAAGGGACACAAAAACAGTAGTTAGAATTAGTAGTAATAACAGTAGTAGAGTTAGTAGTTATAAATGCAGTAGTTAGCAGTAGTAACAGCAGTAGAGTTAGTAGTAGTAACAGCAGTAGAGTTAGTAGTAGTAACAGCAGTAGAGTTAGTAGTTATAAATGCAGTAGAGTTAGTAGTAGTAACAGCAGTAGAGTCAGTAGTAGTAACAGCGGTAGAGTTAGTAGTAGTAACAGCAGTAGAGTTAGTAGTAACAGCAGTAGAGTCAGTAGTAGTAACAGCAGTAGAGTTAGTAGTAGTAACAGCAGTAGAGTCAGTAGTAGTAACAGCAGTAGAGTTAGTAGTAGTAACAGCAGTAGAGTCAGTAGTAGTAACAGCAGTAGAGTTAGTAATAGTGACAGCAGTAGAGTTAGTAGTAGTGATAGCAGTAGAGTCAGTAGTAGTAACAGCAGTAGAGTTAGTAGTAGTAACAGCAGTAGAGTCAGTAGTAGTAACAGCAGTAGAGTTAGTAGTAGTGACAGCAGTAGAGTTAGTAGTAGTGATAGCAGTAGAGTTAGTAGTAGTAACAGCAGTAGAGTTAGTAGTAGTAACAGCAGTAGAATTAGTAGTAGTAGTGACAGCAGTAGAGTTAATAGTAGTAACAGCAGTAGAGTTAGTAGTAGTAACAGCAGTAGAGTTAATAGTAGTAACAGCAGTAGAGTTAGTAGTAGTAACAGCAGTAGAGTTAATAGTAGTGACAGCAGTAGAGTTAATAGTAGTAACAGCATTAGAGTTAGTAGTAGTAACAGCAGTAGAGTTAGGTTGTAGTAACAGCAATAGAGTTAGTAGGTCACTTTTTCTTCTTTCTTTATTTTGTCATGAGAAATGTTTATTTGATCATCATTTGATTTTTCCATTTAAATATCTACACCTGGATCCATTTGGTTACATGTTTACCATGTCGACATCTTTGCAGAAGAGAGGTACGGTATATGAATAATGCAACACAAGGTGTGTATGTGTAAAGCAGTGCTAATTATAGTGGCCCTATGACACTGTGTAAGTGAATGTAAAATCCCACACATACATAATCTCAGCCCTGCACACTGTGCATCTCCTCTGCTTTACATAAAGATGCCCACTCATACCCACCCGCACAAAATCACACACATGCAGAAACACTCCTTACATATAGGTGACATCAATGGAATGAAAGCCACACAGTGTCCTGTGTTTTTGTTTCCCATGGCCTGTTGACTGTATGAATGAGCCAACACACACATACACACATATATATATGGCTGTATGGTAATTGAGAAGCCTTCTAATTAGAGAGCATACCATTTACAGCAGCATGCCACCATTAATGCACCCTGTGTTAGTGCATCCACACTGATGGCCGCGCTACTATAAGTACTGTTATTTAACATTCTGTACCAGAGAATCCGTGGCCCACCGGGGGCTGCTGTGGTCATGATAAATAAAAGGATCTCTGAGTGTGTGTGTGTGTGCGTGTGTGTGTGTGTTGGGGTGGGGTGGGGGTTGTAGGAGATGCTGTATAAGTGTATGAGTCATCTGCTCCCCAGAGGACACATTAGTTCCATGTTTTTGTCCTCTTTAATTTTATGGAGGTTGTGTCCTACCTTTGGATGCTCCAATCTTATGTTGTGTGTGTGTGTGTGTGTGTGTGTGTGTGTGTGTGTGTGTGTGTGTGTGTGTGTGTGTGTGTGTGTGTGTGTGTGTGTGGATTCAGTGCATCACAGCGCATGCCCACTCACCATCTCATAAACTTGCACATGCACCTGCCTCACACTTTGTGACAATGTAGTAGTTGTAGTAGTCGTAGTAGTGCAGTTACTAATACCAATAGTCATAGTAATAATAGCGGTTTTAGAAATATTAGTAGTAGTAGTAGTACTAATAAAAGTAGTATCAGTTATAGTAATAGTAGTAATCAAGTCAATTGATTTATAAAGCCTGATATAGTAGTAGTAATATTAGTAGCAGCTATACTAGTAGTAGTAGTAGTAGCAGCAGTACCAGTAATACTACTAGTAGTACAAGTAGTAATAGTTACTTACAAGTAGTATCAGTTGTAGTAATAGTAGTAGTATTAAAAGCTAAAGTAGAAGAAGTAAAAGTAGTAGTAGTAATACTAGTAGTAATAGTAGTATTAATAGTAGTATCACCAGAGTGGTATTTAAATAGGGTTGCTCCAATCTCATCTCTAACCAAGATCAGTTGCACCCTGGCTGCTTTTGGCATTAAGTAAAAGAAAAATGAAAAGGATAATTAATATAATATAATATAATATAATATAATATAATATATTATGATATAATATAATATAATATAATATAATAATATGATAACTGGGGACATTTGACATCTTCCCTTCAAACACACACAGAGCCACATGTCACATTGACTGTATTATAAACCTCATACTATGCTAGTAGTATGTACTGATTTGGCCAAAAATGTAGTATGTAGTATGTAGTTCAAGTTTCAAGTTTCAAGTTTATTTGTCATATGCATTTAAAAGTACAGTGTACAGTGAAAAGCAATGAAATGCATTTTACCCTGGCTCTCTGTATGCGAACAAAATCTCCAGTATGCCAAAAATACCCGGATGTCGTACTGATTTGGAAAAAATCTTCAGTATGCAGTCTACCTCGCCTATTGTATCCCACAATGCAAAGTGCTGGACCGCTACAGGCTACCGGTTGTTGTACAGGTAACAACAACAACAACAGCTTGTTTTTTCACATTTTTCGTAGCTATTTCATCTCTAAATTCACTTCTGAACATTTTTGAGGCAAGAAATGAACTGTGTAGATTTTGAATATTGACAGTTTTACGATATTAGATGGCGAATGGAACATTTGCTCCACTGTTGCTGGAGTTTAGAAGCTCCACAGACTGCCGTGACAGCTAGCTATAGCGCCTGCCGGAGTCGCTGTCAGCCAGCCGGGTAGTCACGCTCAGAGACCGCTATGAGCTGCTGGAGCTCTCTGGAGACCAGTCTGTAGACGAGAGGCTTTTATTTCCTTGATGACTTGTATCACAACACAGATGTCCATTATAAATTAACAGGAACCTGTGATTATCTGCCTTTTTGGAGTTGAAAAGTTCCACAATCGCTCGCCGGCGTAGCTCGCTGGAGAGCCGGCCAGTGAGAATGGTGGGAATATGCAACCTCTGATGGTTCAGAGAGATACCTGCTGAGACAACACATGACTCTAATATCTGGAGGGAGATCAGTCCTCTGTTTAGTTGCTGTAACTGAAAAAAAACAGCTTGAGTAAAAGTTGTGGATCAGTATTTCATATTTCCCGTCTCTCCTCGTTGATGATCCTGTTTGTCTGACTTCATTATGAGCTGTTAGAATAAATAGTTTAAACCTGCAGTATCTTAGAA
>CAKAOH010031717.1:0-23299 GCA_916701665.1 Sebastiscus tertius
GTCTCTAGCAGGGCCTCTAGCAGGGCCTCTAGCAGAGTCTCCAGCAGGGCCTCTAGCAGGGCCTCTAGCAGGGCCTCTAGCAGAGTCTCTAGCAGGGCCTCTAGCAGGGCCTCTAGCAGGGCCTCTAGCAGAGTCTCCAGCAGGGCCTCTAGCAGGGCCTCTAGCAGAGTCTCCAGCAGGGCCTCTAGCAGGGCCTCTAGCAGGGTCTCTAGCAGGGCCTCTAGCAGGGCCTCTAGCAGAGTCTCCTACATAATAATTTCGATGATCAGAATCCGACTCGATGGCACCAATGACAAGCAATAAGAATAACTACATAGCTTTATAGACAATCTTCTCGCCGATGGTCTCGTTTCCTTATGTAGGTCATATAGAGACATCAGTATTAAATTGAGATGGTTTCCTAACCAGTTAAAAGTTCCTCACTGTAAGTTTAAGTTTAGATTTAGTTTTTAGGTATGTGTAGTTAGGGGCTAGAGGACGCATTTTGTCAGTGGGGGTCGTTATAAGTGCAGAAATATTGTGTAATATTTTGTTCTGTTTCAGTTTATATCCTGACCAACGGAAAAAGTAAAAGCCTGCTGCAGCTTGACGAGGCTCACAACCAAAGACACTACTCTCTTCTTGCATCACAACAAGGCTCACGGCTGAGGAGTTTGGAACATAGCACGTATATATGTTCAGAAGCGGTTGAAATCCAAAGTGGTAAAAGCAAATTAATCAAAGAATCAGGAGGATTTCTGAAGGCATCTGAGGAAAACCACCAGCTAACAGCAAATCATAATACAGCAAAGCTAATTAAATCCAGTAATTAATACAGACATAAATTCAAAGTACTGCAGTGCTCGGAGGAACCGTGAAATAAATCAGAACAAAACAAGTTATAAGACAACAAAACTTTCTGGGGCACAATTAGAGATGCAGCAGAGAAGCAATAAACAATAAAGAAAAAGGAAACACAACCGTCCCTGATGAAAGAAACCACTAATGCTGTTATTATTGTTATTCAGGGAAGATCTGCTAAACACGTTTGCTCTTTCTTTTTTTTCTTTTTTATTTAATTTAATTGTTTAATTGATCTATCGTTTTTTTTCTGCTGTTTATCCAGGGCCAGGTTGCATTAATCTAATAAATGAAATCATCAGGAATTATTATTATATACTGCTGGGAAGTAGTGAAAGAATTCTAGTCCATATCATCACTTCTGGTTTGCCATCATACTTTGGCCTGTATGATCGTATTAAATTGCATTCTATGTGGTATTAAACAGGTCTTTAATTTAACTTGGTAAAACCTGAACATGCATCTCTCAGCAGACTGACAGCCTCGGGTTACACAGACACATCTGGAAATGAAAAATCCACAGAGAGAAGCTGTGAGATCTCATAGATCTCTCCAATAATGAGTCTGTGACACATCACTTATACAATGCATTAACTCTCAACCTGACAAAGAGAGATCATATCACTACTTTCCACATTCTGCATCCTACTTTTCCCAGGATATTCTCCACCACAACAGAACAGGCATGCCCTTGTTTATACATTACATCTCTTTACTTACCTACTTACACTCATACTTATTAGCAGGTTCAGTCTAGCTCAAGGGCAACATTTGTACAGAAGGAGCTGGGGATCAAACCACCAAACTCTGAATAACGCAGGGCTCCAGACTAACCTTTTACACTGCTAGCATACATTACATTTAAGTGCATCAGCACCAGTTTTCATTTTGGTCTTCAAACAAAAACTCTTATTAGTTTTAGTCACATCTTAGTCATTTTTATCCTTCATAGTTTTAGTCGACGACAACTCAAAATGTTTTCGTCACCAAACAGTCATTAGATTTTAGTCAAAATGTTTTCTCTCTTGATTTTGTCAACTATTTTTTGTTTTACTTAATCTAACTCCTGTTTAGTCATCAGATTATATTGAACATTTCTGTCATTTTAGTCAAATTTATTTCACATTAAATTTGATCTTATCATTATCTGATGAGAAACACAGGTTGAATGATTAAAGCCGTGAACACACCGCACGCATGAGGCTCGCGTGAGGCTCGCGTGGCGTGTTTTTTGTTATTTCGGCGTCCATGTTAACAGGTTAGAGTGAACACACTGCCCGCATGAGACGCGCGTCTATTTTATAGAATAGAAGGGTCGCCTATTTTACACGCGAGCCGCTCGCGTCTCAGCTGCGTGTCCCAGCAGCAACAGACAGTGAAGGTGATCTATTGACTGTATATGAACATAATACCAGCAAGATTACTACAGTTTCCATGTCTGGACATCTGTAGAATATGTCACAGACAGTGAAAGTGATCTAGTGACTGTATATTAACTTCATATCAGCAAGACTTTACTACAGTTTCGAGGTTTATCTGTAGAATATGTTACGGAGATGAAAAAAAGGTAAAGTTAAGTAAACTTGTTTTTAAATCAACACTTCCTGCTTTCATTTCAAAATAAAAGCCCTCGGGCGTTTTTTCTATAGTCAGAATCCCTTCATTTGTTGACACGAGGCTTTTATTCTGAAATATGAGCAGTCAGTGCTGTGGAACACGCAGTCACTTTGGGAGCTCAAAAAATTGATAAAGTTTGGGGTTTAAATCAACACTTCCTGCTTTCATTTCGAAATAAAAGCCCTAAAGCCCTAAAGCGGGGTTTCTTTGCACAGAATTCCTTCATTTGTTAACACGAGGCTTTTATTGTGAAATATGTGCCGGACAGTGATGTGGAACAAGCAGTGACTTGGAAAGTATCATAAATGAATACAGTACGGAGTTTTAATTGTGGATTATTACTATTATTTATTAATTACCACACGTTTCTGAACCTTTCTCTGTCTAAAATAAATATAAATCACATATATTATGAAGTTAAATGGCCATTAAAAGGCAAACTCTATGTAGAAAGATAGGGCTGACAGCAGCAGCAGAAACACAGCTGACAGGTAGCCGACAGGCTCCCGGGACGCAGCTAACTCGCGTCTGGTGTGAACACCCTAGGTGTGCATCACGCAGCCACGACGTGACGCTGCCGTCACGCAAGCCTCATGCGTGCTGTGTGTCCACAGCTTAAGAGTGCAACATGTAGGTGGGTTTGTGATTTGCGTGAGGTCGGTCTGGACTGGGCCGCTCAGGGCCACAGACAGATGTAATGGGACCAGAACATTTTTCTTGATGAAAAAAAACCCAACAGTTTTCTTAATTTGGATTATCGGTATGTTTTATGGTTGTGATGTCGCTGGAGGAGGAGTACAGGGCACGGTTTCACACAAACCTGCTAAATGTCAGGCGCACCGGTGCGACAAATGAAAATATGTAGTCGCACTTGACAGATTTTTGGGCGCATATGCAACCAAAACGGTCGCACTCTGGAGCTCTGGATTAATGGCCAACCTGTTGCATCACCTGAGCTGTACAACAGTCACCCTATTCTTAAATGTTACAGCGTTTCTATTAGCTACTTCCTATACGGTATCTAGAGAAATAGGAAAAGTAAACCACCACTCAAAACTGAACTAAAACCACAAGATACATTTGCTAATAGCTTTTTCAAGCCTTTAAGGAATCGTTTTGCTTTTTCCTCAGAGAAAAGAAGTGTAAAGAACACCTAAACTAACCTGCAGCACCAAATGAGTAAAACAGGAAATCAATGTTTCTGGCAGCTCAAAGGCACGTTTTTGTTCACATTTGAGCCATTTGGCTGCCGGTCTCTGAGCCGCTGAACACACAGTGACTCTTTCATGTTGTAATAGTGGAAGGCGATTAAACGCAGAGTGACTTTATGGCCCTGCGGGGCAGCTCGCTTCACACACTGACTTCCATGAATCTCATCACTAGCGGCTCACTTATTCGCTGCTCCGGCTAACAAGTCATCAGAGCGCCATCTGTGGCTGTTCAAATTAGTATTTCTATTTTGTTGTTATTTAGTACCATCTCCAGAATGAACAGTGAGCTGTCTGCAGAGGGGGAAAGAGATGTGAAGGCTGGGATCCCTCCACCTCTGCAGTCCTAACTTATTATGCTGTTGTGGTTTATGGTCTGTGCATGAGCGGGCTGCTAGGTCAGGCCGAGCGAGATGGACAGATGAGCAGATACAGAAAGAGAGAGAGAGAATGAAAACTAAAGAGGAGAGACAGCAGAAAACACTGATTGCAACAAGAACTGCACCAAAAGACATCTTCATGTTGATCATTCAGTGTTGTCCACCTCTGACATGATAACAAGTCTATGTGTGAACAGACTGAAACCTGCAGACCATAGGGTTGTGACGATTCACTCAGCTCACGATACGATACACAATATTGGGTTCACGATCTCGATACGATACGATATTATAACAATAATTTTAACAAAACTTGAATGATGAAAATATATGACTGAAAAAGTAGCCTTTTATTCAAAACACATCAAATGCAAAACAATGCTGTTGTTTGCCCTATAAATCCATTTTTTTATGGATTTAGTCCTTCCTCCTGTCCTCTGTCCTCCATCAGTCAGTATCAGTCCTTCCTCCTGTCCTCTGTCCTCCATCAAGGGGGGGAGGGGTCCTTGTCTCAGCCAGCTGATCAGTCCTTCCTCCTGTCCTCTGTCCTCCATCTGGGGGGGAGGGGTCCTTGTCTCAGCCAGCTGATCAGTCTACCAGTCAGATACACGACAAACTAACCTAAACAGTTGGACTACACAGCCTACTGCCAGCTTTAGTTTCAGTCTTGTGTAGCCGAGGGTTACGTTGCTCCTATACTTTATGAAGACACATTCACTGAGACACGGCTGACGAGAGGAACTAAAGTCATTCACAACTCCACTACATAACTTACACGTGATGACAGTTAGCTGTTAGCCGCCGAGCTAACGTGCTCTGCCTGTGTAAACAGGCAGAGCACAGCGGACAGAGCAGATTGAAACGTTGTTTTCCGTTGAACAGAATTGACAACGTGGGAGCTTATCAATACTACAGTCTGTAATAATTTAGCCCCCGAGCCTGTTACCGGGTTTCTGGTTGGAGGCTCGCTATCAGTACAGTTCCAACGTATTTTCCCTCTAAAAGTAACATTTCATATCTACCAACTAAATATATATAGAGGGCTTTGAAAGAGAAGAATTTAAGTCCTACCGGTTTCTCCCAGTCACGACGTTGTTTTACTCACGCTCTCTTGCAAAGGTCAGCCCACTGGGATACATCTACTGAGGTCTGCCAGTAGAATTGCAATTTGATTGACCCAAGGGGCGGTGTCACATGTGTTCCACAGCAACAACAACACTGGGCTGCCCACAGATGTGCCTGCTTGCTAATCGGCTTAATATGCTCAGGCATCGGCCGATGCCAATTATGAAAAAATGTCAAAAAATGGGCCGACCAATTAATCGGTCGACCTCTAGAAAGAACTACATGGTTGGGCTTGAACTGCTATGTTTGTAGAGTGAAAATGACTCTGAACGTTGTGAACACGGGACATGAACAAACAGCTGAATGTAATGTGACACACAGGACATGAACAATGGTCTCCTGGATGAAAGCCTTGTGTTTGTTGGACCCATCCAGCTCCCCTCCAACCCGCCCAGTGTGTCTCTTTCCCTCTTTAAACTACGTCACCACAGGACCTTCCATGAGCATTTAACATTGGCGCGGGTGAGTTTACATTGTAGTTAATGGAAAGCCATGTGCGTCTCATACTGATGCTAAAGGGTGCCTTGGGCGTGAGCATCAAACGCCGATGGCCGTGACAAAGTGTCAGTATTTGACACCCTGACATGAGCATGAGGTGAAGCTACGCAATGCGAGGTGTTATGGGTAACTGTCTCAGAGCCTCACAGATGAGCCGAGATGCACGCCTACCAAACTGAGTCTGTCATCCCAACGCAGTGGGTTGAGATGGCGTTATCAGCGTCAGCCACAGCATGAACGTGGTGCAGAGCAGTGGCAATTAGCTAGCCACTGGGGCACACACACACAGGGACTCACATGCACTAAAACCCACGCAAAGCTGGACCGGCTATGTAAACAAAGCACTGAGAAGCTCGGATCACAACACACGCATAGGGAGAGTGACTTCATTCTCTGCTCAGGTAGACTTTACTCCTCTATATCTTTACATTACGGCTGTCCCAAATACCATTTTTTGGGATTCGCAGCTCAGTTAAGAAATATTCAAAGGTATTCAAAGCTACACAGAGCAATGCAGCGCGGCAGGCTGACATGTTCTTCTCCCGTCTGTCTCCATCACCCCCGTTTCAATGCCCGGGGCGGTGCCGCTGCCACATTACTGTTCACACGAGCACCTCTTCAATAAATAATGTTGTGGGATTATTCTTTATTTCCTGGTCTATTTGGGGATTTATACATTAGAATTACATACTTATGTGTATATATAAATACATTTAAATAAAAACAAAAACAAATTGAATTGAAGCATTCAAATAGTGATTTGGAGGTTGAAGCTTCTAATAGCTAGCTATAATAATGCTCTGAATATTACATTTAGCACCTTTAAATAAACTGTCTCAAAGTAACCACTGGGCATTCTGTTTCAGGAGAAGGTTTTTGTTTGATACACAAATACTAAAGATGCAAATATGTTAAATACTGACAGCGATAAGTTGTAACAGTATCACAAAATATTCCCAAACCCGATCAGCTGAAACCAAATGCAAACACCTTTAGATGAAACTACATTGTAACAAGGAAGCGAGCAGCAGGAGAGAGAATACATGCAGAGAAAGATTAAGGGATGTGGACATGAAAAATATATACCGGTAGGTATAGAGACAAGAAAGGAAGGAGGAGGAAGGAGAAGAGGAAGAGTTGAGCAGAAAGAGCGACACAGCAGCAGGAGGGCAGAGATCAGGTTGAAGAGAGGAAAGAGAAAGATAGTGGGTATGAAATGAAATGGAGACAAATGTATTGGGAGGATAAAGAAGAGGGAAGAAGCTGACAGGAAACTACAGGAAGAGAAAGACGAGTCAGAAAGGAGAGGGCTGAAAGTTTGCAGCAGATCTGAGTCAGAAACAGCTGGAGGGAAAATAGAGAGTATCAGACTGTAGATGTTTCTTTCATGGTGGAATAGAGGAAGGACGGATGAGGATCTATACTCTGCTCACAGAATATATTGTCTGTATTGGAAACTGCCTTCTACATACTACTGAGGAACGCAGTATGCAGTATACAGTATATACTGCAGTATACAGTATATACTGCAGTATACAGTATATACTGCATACTACTGCGTTCCTCAGCAGTATGCAGTATGAAACTGAAAGTGATTTATTTTGCAGTGTGCTAGGCCAGGTTTTAGCCTTTAAACAACCTCTTAAAGCACTGGACAAAAAAACTAACTTGTACCACTACTGCAATATCATCGAAAAATATAAATTAGATTTTTTTTGTTTGTGACCAATGTTTACTCTATAAGATACTCTATGGTTTATCTCCACCACCCTTAAACCATTTATTCTAACAGCTCACGGTGAAGTGAGACAGCATCATCGACGAGGGGAGACGGGAAATATCAAACATGATCCACAACACCGCTTTCAGTTCCAGCAACTAAACAGAGGACTGATCTCCTACAGATATTACAGGAATGTTAAAAAGAGTCATGTCTCAGCAGGAATCTCTCTGCCCCATCAGAGGAGGCTCTTTACCTCTCCTCTTCTCTCTCCTCTTCTCTCTCCTCTTCCCTCTCCTCTTCCCTCTCCTCTTCTGTCACAGCAGTTTGTGGAGCTTCAAAACTCCGAAAATGTTGGAGCAAATGTTCGATTCGCCATCTAATATCGTAAAACTGCCAATATTCAAAATCGACACAGTTGATTTCTCTCCTCAAAAATGTTCTGAAGTGAATTTAGTGATGAAATAGCTACACAGAATGTAAAAAATGTGCCGTGTTTGGCTGCTGCTGTTGTGACCATAGCCGTTACTGTTCCAGCGCTTTGCATTGTGGGATACAGTAGGCGAGGTAGACTGGTCCGATGCATACTATTTTTGGCATACTGTAGATTTTGCTTTTCTTTGCATACTACATACTACAATTTGTCCAAATCAGAACATAGTCCTACTACTAGTATAGTATGAGGTTTCAGATACAGCCACTGTATTCATATACACTCTACACTCTCTCCTCCTTCCTCATCTCCTCTCTCCTTCCTTCATTTTGCCGATTGTCTCACTATCTCACAGCAATAGTTGTAACACTAAACTGCAGTAGTCAGAGATCAGTCTCTAAAACACGTTTTGTATGATTATGCTGCATGTTGCTTTGGGTTTAATATCCTCGCTAAAGTGAAATACTGGGATTCATAAATACCTTAACATCCAGTTTTACCCTTTTGTTTCTTTTTAAGCAGCTTGAAGGTTGGAAATCATCTTGTTCCACACTATCAGTATCATGTACTCTGAGTTAGTAAAAACCCAAGACGCCATGTTTTATAGTCACACCATCCCGGCAAATGGAAATATTCTTTGAGCATCATTTTATACACATTTCTTCAAAATCCAGCCTGATATATTCCACTAGATTTCAAAATAAAGATCTGCAGGTTTTAGCAAAGTTTGAGTACACAGCATGAGTTTGTGTTAACTGTGGGGTTCAGGAGGTTGAAAGACAATACGGGTGGGTTTGAGGAGAGATGAGAAAAGGGAAAAAAGACACAGAAGCAGAGGAGAAGAGGAAGATGAAAATAGTATTCTGCACGAGTCACATTGTCTTTAACAGCAAAGGCAGGCAAGCCAAGAAACAGGAGGACAAGAGACCATTGTGTCGTGGAAGAGGAGAATAACACAGTGGAGGGATGGAGGACTTTTTCTGCCATCTGTTTCGGTTACATAGCGGCATACATCACTGCCCTCTCTCTCCTCCTTTCATCCTGTTTCTCTCCTCTTGGATTTACCCCCTTTCTCTCTTTCTCCTCCTCTCTCAGCCAGGGGAGGAAGACAGCAACGCCCCACTACAGTACTTCTTCACACACTGACACAGCTTCAGACCTGAAACGACCACATGTTAATGTCAAAACAGGCACTTAAGGGAATACAAACTGGTAATGTCCCCATTACACAATCAAACCAGCAACATCTCAGTCTCAAACACACCTCCCCAACCTGCAAACAACCTTTTTCTCCTCACACACACTTCCACACTCTGGCTGCTCTCTGGAGGGTGTGTGTGTGTGTGTGTGTGTGAACGTGGCTCAGTCCCAGGAAGCTCCTCATGCTGCACTGAGCACCAAATTAAGCAGAAAGAAAACAGATCACCTTGTTTTCTGCACACGGTGGATGAGCTGGCTTCTAATAGTGGAGACAATGCTTCTTTCAGCCCACAGAGGATACTAATACACAGCTGAGACCTTTTACTGCCAAACATTCAGCTGTGTGAATCACATCACACACTGCACTCTGTTCAGCAGCATCCTCACATGCAGCTCTTCAGGAGGAATCCTGACCACAGTCAGTCTTCAATATAGTCCAACAAACAAAGCAAGGACGATGCTTCAAAAGTTCAAATACTTCAGTTTCTGCTTAATGTGACTTGTTAAAACTGATCCAGTTCTCATAATCAATACACCAAAATGAATTCCTTATTCACATCAAACTCTCCTTATTGGAGACCAAGAAACACAAAACCCTTCAGATAACACAAAGCTCTGCACTTTCCCAGACTGATGGAGAAGTTAATGAGACAAACAGCTGAGACATCAGTGCATTCAGAGATCAGGAGTTTTGGAGTAGTCCAGGCGGATGAAGCCCCGTTGGATGAAACGGGGCGGATGAAGCCCCGTTTAAAGCCTCTCCTCCGGACTCACTCCGGACTCACTCCGTCTCCTCCTCCGGACTCATTCCGTCTCCTCCGGACTCACTCCGGACTCACTCCGTCTCCTCCTCCGGACTCATTCCGTCTCTTCCGGACTCACTCCGGACTCACTCCGGACTCGCTCCGTCTCCGAAAGTAAAGAAACTCACCTTCTCCTTGTCCGGTTGTCCCGTACGAGCTGGAGAGAAGCAGGACGACCTGAGCGATAATCCCAGCGACTCTTTTACTCCCAACATCCATGATGAAGATGAGATGAAGGAAGCTGCTGGAGGAGAGAGACGGAAAAACCTCTCCTCTACACCTCCAACAGAGAGCTCCAAAAAACACGACTGGAGGGAGAGAGAGAGAGAGAAAGGGAGAGAGAGATGGAAGGGGTGAGAGAGAGGAGGGAGAGGGAGAGAGAGAGAGAGAGAAGGGGGGAGAGAGAGATAGATAGAAGGGGAGAGAGGAGGGAGAGATAGAAGGAGAGAGAGATAGAAGGGGTGAGAGAGAGATAGAGAGGAGGGAGATAGAGAGAGAAGGGGAGAGAGGGAGATAAAAGGGGACAGAGATAGAGAGGAGGGAGATAGAGAGAGAAGGGGAGAGAGGGAGATAGAAGGGGGGAGAGAGAGAGAGATGGTTTTACGTCACAGCTCCACCCTCAGAACCCCCCTCCTCTTCCTTTAGTCCCTCTGTACTGATGTACTGTATGTTGAATGAAGTGGTTTCTTTGGACCTCTCTGATGCCAGCTGCTCCTCCAGCTCTACATGTTGTCCTGCTGCTGACTAATAACCAGCTGTTGGTCATCATGTATGGAGCCTAATGGTTAATAACTCCCTCCAGGAAGGCTGTCCGTCACAGCTTCTAGGTCCAACCGTCACCAACATGATGTCCGTAGCCTTAGCTAGCTAACACACATTCACACCTGTAGCGTGGTAAAGACTAAACTCTTACTTGTTATTATCTCTGGAAAATTGCTGCTGTTTTTGCCCAGTTTTAGCCTGACTAAACCTAGGAATCAAACTTACCCACATAACGTGGAGGACTAGACTCTAGCTAAAGAGTTTGAACGACAAGTCCTCCCAAAGTTCTTAATAACTAGCTAGCCTACTGTAACTATTTAGCTAGCTCCTTTCAAACTAGCTGACGCTACTGACTTTGGCTGCATCCTACATTGCGTACAGTGTTGTCAGATCTCACGAGAGAAACAAACAACCAGGTGGAGAGAAACGTGCCCAAAAGAAGGAACTCTCCCCCCAAAAAACGCCCAAATAAGCGACCTTACCCACCTACCACAATGTGAGAGAGATAGGCGGCCACTTGATCACTTCATATTTATACAAGAATTTATTTTTGATTGCATGCATTTCATCTCATTTTTGCATCTATTTTTAGCTTATAACTTCTTGTTAACTAACCAACTAACTCCCACTTAGAAAAACAGCAAACTGCCGTTGAATCGTCCCCCACTTGAGGGCAGTCCAATCTTTAAGTCCACTCTCTTTTACCCAGTCTTTGTTGGACTTTTTGCCATATTTTGCCCACTTAGTACCTTGCGTTATTAGCTAAACTCCATCAACCCCACAGAGATTTGTCTCACAACAACAACACAGAGTGGTGGCGGCGGCGGAGGCGGCAGTGGCGGTGAGCATCTGTTTTGTACGGATCCTGCAACAGGGCATACTAGACCGGTATAGAGGAGAGAAACAGGAGCCCAAATAAGCAACTACACTTTGGAACAAGCCCAAAAAAATCACAATCCGCGACTACCAATATTTGTAAGCAACTTTTAAGAAAAACAAGCCCAAAGTCGCTTATGATAAGCAGACTTGGCAACTATGATCGCATACTATGCACTATACACTCAATATGTGAGCTATCGTTCAACATACTTATGTGAATAAACAGTAGTATGTATCTTTTCCGCACTGAGCAGTAATTTACGTTGTCACTTCCTGAGAGCCTCCTTTAACCGGTTGGAGACATGTAACCATGGTAACCTGTGCCAACCTCATGTGACCAAAACTACGATTTGTGCGAATCAAAGTATGAATTAATTTAAAATATATATTATGTCTAGCAAAGTGAAATACTATACTTAGTTAAATTGGGGCATTATTGATGTGTCAGAGTTGTCCGTCAAGTACATTATGAACGTTGTCATAACTACTGCATTGCATTGTGGGATATTTATGCCGCCGTAGTGTCAAGCGTTGCATACTGTAATATTTCACCAGAAATAGTATGCAATACGTGTACTACTGGTTTCATACTAAGGTTTCGGACATATTGGTTTGCGTCTGAAATTCATAATTCCCACAATGCAATGCAGTAGGGAGGACAACGTTCAAATCGGACATTGACGGACAGCTCTGTAACATCAATAACGCATCAGTTTAACTGTAAGATTTTACTTTGCTAGACATAATATATATCTTAAATGAATTCAGACTTTGATTCTCACAAACCGTCGTTTTGGTCACAGGAGGTTGGCACAGGTTACCATGGTTACACATCTCCAACCGGCAAGGAGGCTCTCGGGAAGTGACGACGTAAATTACTACTAAGTGCGTGCGAAAAGATACATAGGCTACTGCTGTTTATTCACACACAAGTACGTTGAATGATACACCTGTTGAGTACGTAGTGCATAGTATGGGATTTCATATGAAGCCCTAGTTTCTATGCAAGAGCCATTTTGTGTAGTGCAACCCGTTTGAATGCGCAAGCGCAAGAGCTGTTATTAATCACCTCAGCCAAATCTTGGCAAGAAAGAAAACAAGCATATTTTCCCCAAATACCATAAATATTTATAATCCTTGCTACTAAGGTGCAGACTCTTTTCATTTAGACTCTATTATGTGTCTTCTTGTTATTGAACCTATACAACCTCTCCTGCTTCTAGAACTCTTAATGATGCCCTCCACTTTGAATCTAACCAGAAATGATGCACTCAAGGAGCAACATGGCTGCTGTCAGTTACTTCCCCTCTATCCATGACAATACAGAAGAAAACCAGACAATCTGGGCTCCTTTTGACCCGAAACCAAAAGAGCTGAACTCTCTGACCATCAGTTCCACTGAAGACTCTTCTAATAAAGATTGCAAATCCGGCGCTGGTCAAAACAGCTCAACCACTTGGCAGAAAGGAGTTCAAGCAGCCTTGACGACATCGGGCTGTTTGGCAGTGCCTGATTACAGACCTCTGGAAGTCTTCAGTGCCACAGCAGAGGATCCTGGTTCAGCCTCATGGAGTGAGGTGAAAGAAATGTGTGAACTCTCTATCAGGATGAAAGAAATGGAGTTACGCAGCATGATGGGAGAAACTCCTGGCATCTCGCCGAGTAAGTACATAATGATAATAATTACCTGTGCTGCTATTAGACAGTTTAATAGCCCACTTTAGAGTCAGGGGAGGCAATAGAATTGGATGTTGTGCATTTTTTAATTCCATCAGTATAACTATCATTCAGTCATGATCAATAAAATTAGAAAGCTTTACGATCTCCCCAGCTCATTTCAGTCTGCTTCTCAGGACAAATTACATGCATACAAGTCAAGAGATTTTGACAAAAGTAAGCGTTTATTCATATACAGTGTTTTATTTTAACCATGTACGCTTATGTTTCTTTCATTCTCTCTCTGTCTCTCTTCCAGATAAATGTCGGAGCGACATCGAATGATACAAGCAGACAAAGAGAAAACCAGTGTGAAAGACAAGAAGACACTATTTTGAATACGTCTTGTTCACTTCTTGTTTATTTTAATGAATGAATACTTGACAACAGTCTTCTAAACTATCATCAAACTATCTCAACTTCTTAAAGTCTTCTCAGTTATCCAGCATGGCAATAATAACGCGTTAATGCAAATCGCGCTTTATCTTTTTACCGTTTTTTCTGGAAATTCTGTCAATATTTGCATGTATGACATTTGAATGGAAACTTGGCTCTTGGCCTTTAACTCAAGAGTGAATGTGCTTCTAATTACAACAGGTGGGTCAAAGCAACAAGGAATTAATACACAGCAGGAGTTTCAGACCAATTTGTGTAACACAGAACCCGCCTGGGGACGAGATTATGTCATCGTGTTCAACCGATCAGGTCCAGCACTGAATATGAACTGAATACATTTATGAGAGAAGCTTTTGGTTGTATTCATTGGACGGTCAAGATAAAAGCGGTGAAAACAGAGAGGAGAGGGGAAGACGTGCAGAGAGAGTCAGCAGGGGAATCTGATAATGAAAACCTACTGAGTATAGACAGCAGGGGAGTCAGATGATAGAAAAAAACCTGTTGAGGGCAAACACAGCGGGGGAATCAGATAACACTGTAGCCAGACTCTGCGAGAAACAAGGGATCACACCGTGCACTAACACACACACTCAACATGAGCGTCACACACCTCGGTGGCCTGCAGACACCGCACACAGAGAAACCAGCTGGCTCTTTAATGTTCAAATCAGACGGGTGACAGGCTTTAAAATAATGCGAACCTGAGATACGTAAAAACACACCGAGAGGGAAACAGCAGGCTTCTGATTGCAGGAGGGGTTTGAAACGTAATAATAAATCCTGAGGGGTCAAACCCACACACAGCGGGAGAGTTAAGCTTGATTTATGATTGCCGTATTCGTGAGGGTCGCAAGTGCGGACGGCCAAAGTGACATCACCCCATCAGACAAGGCCCTTCATGGGTGTTCTGTACGACCACCATGGGACCTTATTTCTGAAAAAATATGAACGGTAGTTAATGGTGAGAGACAAATAATATTTTGATCCTGTTTGAATTGCACCAGGAATTACACATATGATGTTTATCAATTTAAAACATCATTTTGTAAGTCAAGAAAGTCTCCGTTTGAAGTATCAGAGTGTGAAAATGCATACTTAGAAAGACTACACACCCTAAAGTGTTGTAAGTGACGTCTCTCTCTCTGAAGCTATGATGCCTGTGTGTTTCCTACTGGGATGAGCTCACACCAGCAACACGTCTGAGCCTTCTCTCTCTTCCTGGCTGATAAAAAGACCAGGAGTCTCTGATAAAACACATCAGGTCAGATAATGTTTCATTTGTACGAGGAGCATAGCTAAGTAAGCTAGCTAGCTAGTGTTGGTGACATATATTGTGTGAGACGAGAGATGTAGTTCACTGAGCGGTGTCACACTAAACTAAATGATACAACGACAAACCTACAACCCACTGTGACTTTCTGGACTTGAAGAATTATCTTTTAAATAGACAAACTTAATCACATGTGTGATTCATGGAGTAATTCAAACTAGACCAAAAATAGATTTGTCTCTCGTCGTTGACTTGACATATTATTTTCTGATGTAAGGTCCCATGGGGTCCACTGGAAGGGGCGGGACTTCGCCTCTTTAAGCTGCTTTCTTGCCATGTTTTTTTTTTTTTTTGGCATTTCCATTTGTCCTTCGTCGCCCCTTCACCTGGACCTGCCTATCTGGACCTAGCAGTAAACTTCTATACCTTCATAAATCACTGAAGTGACCCTGCCTGCTGTCTATGTTACCTGTATTCACTGCTTTGTGACATTACCAGCAGCTCTGAAACTCACTGGTTAACATATTTGGTCCCATTTGTTTAATCCTGCTGTTTTAGGAGTAGATGTGTTGTGACTATTGTTGTGTTATTTCCTAGCAAACAACAGCTAGGCCTAAGTAGAAGAGGGGGTCTAACAGTATGACCCGGCACTTCCAGGTGACACTCTGTTCTCACTTTGAGTTTGTGCTCTGGGGATTTCGGTTCTGTTTTGTTTGGTGCTCTCTCTTAAATCTTTTGTCGTCAATATACTTCCATAAAAACATGCTTTTATTTGATCGAGCACTCATTCAACCATTGACTTCCAAAGGGTCCCTTACTACTAAACAGCCAAGTTAGCCGGTCAAAGCTGTCATTACATATTCAAACAGTGATCCCTGTGGAGAGGCAACACGGTACTTCTGCACAACATCATCAACAATGGAGCATTTCTTTTCTTTCTTTTTGCCATGGTAACTTCCAAAACAGCCGAACAGACTCTGAGTAGACTCTTAAAAAACACAAAGGAGAGCAGTATGAGTATGAGAGAGAGAGAGAGAGGCAGGTTTGAGTGTGAATAAAACTGATCCTGGTTTAATCTCTGTATAGAGCGTGTCCATTTAGTTTGTAGTAGTTCATTTTCACACACTTTACCGTGTTTAACAGCAAATTTGGGCACATTTTTTCATACATAATGAGGGAAAGCTGAATATTCATGTACAAACAGTGTGAATATTTGAGGAAAAACATTGACTCAGGATTTGTTAGTAATTCTGTGTGACTCTCTGGATAAATATTGATAAGAAGCACAAGTTCTCATTTGGTGTCTGATCCTGTTGTCAATAATCTGATCTGTCACATGTTTGTTTCTAAAAGATAAGAGCCTTCTCTAACATATGAACAGCATGGAGGTTGTAGCGTGTTCACTGTGCTAACATTTACAATAAATTATTCTATCTGTCGTTAATTTCGACAACAGAATAAAGGTCAGGTCATACTGGGATTGGTGAAATTTAAATTGCAAAATCTATTTTTCCCACTGAAATCGCCATGATCTGTTAATTTTGGTGAATTTTGACCCATAATGGAAGGAAACAATCTTGACAATGACCAAAATCAGTCCAAAAGGGAGGAAGCTATTATATATTATAGCTAAGCTATATTATATTATTATTATGGCCGTCAATCAATTAAAATAGTTAATCGTGATTAATCACACATTTTTTATCTGTTCAAAATGAACCTTAAAGGAGATTTGTCAAGTATTTAATACTCTTATCAACATGGGAGTGGACAAATATGCTGCTTTATGCAAATGTAGTATATATTTATTATTGGAAATCAATTAACAACATAAAACAATGACAGGTATTGTCCAGAAACCCTCACAGGTACTACATTTAGCATAAAACAATATGCTCACATCATAACATGGCAAACTGCAGCCCAACAGACAACAACAGCTGTCAGTGTGTCAGTGTGCTGACTTGACTATGACTTGCCCCAAACTGCATGTGATTATCATAAAGTGGGCATGTCTGTAAAGGGGAGACTCGTGGGTACCCATAGAACCCATTTACATTCACTGATCTGGAGGTCAGAGGTCAAGGGACCCCTTTGAAAATGGCCATGCCAGTTTTGCCTTACTTAAATTTAGAAAAAGTTTGGAGCGTTATTTAACCTCTTTCGTGACAAGCTAGTATGACATGGTTGGTACCGATGGATTCCTTAGGTTTTCTAGTTTCATATGATGCCAGTAGCTTCACTCTAGCTTTTGAACCCGTTGCAATCTCCGAAAGATCGATTGCATTCATGCATTCAAGAAATGAATGGCGTTGAAATGATTTGCATTAACGCGTTATTATTGCCATACTGGATAACTGAGAAGACTTTAAAAAGTTGAGATAGTTTGATGATAGTTTAGAAGACTGTTGTCAAGTATTCATTCATTAAAATAAACAAGAAGTGAACAAGACGTATTCAAAATAGTGTCTTCTTTATCTAGAAGAGAGACAGAGAGAGAATGAAAGAAATATAAGCGTACATGGTTAAAATAAAACACTGTATATGAATAAACTTACTTTTGTCAAAATCTCTTGACTTGTATGCATGTAATTTGTCCTGAGAAGCAGACTGAAATGAGCTGGGGAGATCGTAAAGCTTTCTAATTTTATTGATCATGACTGAATGATAGTTATACTGATGGAGTTAAAAAAATGCACAACATCCAATTCTATTGCCTCCCCTGACTCTAAAGTGGGCTATTAAACTGTCTAATAGCAGCATAAAGCATACAATATATGCTCAAATCATACATGGCAAACTCATCCACTTTTGTTTAACCTCCTCTGTCTGAGTAGAAGAAGAAGAAGAAGAAACCTTTATTTGTCATAGTACATACATGAAATTGGACGCCACGAGTATATGTGCTCCACAAAAGAGGAATGCTTCACAGACAGTCCCGTTAGCAACTAAGCTAACAAACTTCCTAACAGACAGTTAGGAAGCGGTTAGCATGCTTTTCTCCCGGTTCACTCGTCATCGAATGTAATGATGTACAGAATGAAACAGGAGAGTAAACTGAAGAGTACAGAGGAAATGGAACGAAGCTCAAAGAGATATTGTGATTGGCTAAAGCTAGCATGTACTGAGCTTGTTAGCGGTTAGCTCACCATAGCTAGTAGTCCCTCCGTCACTAAGCCTCTACAACCACCTACTGTGGTCGTTTGTTGAACATGTGCCACTTTCTGGTGAGACCAGGGCTTTAGTCTAAACTCTCTGACTGAAAGTGGTTCCAGTCATCCAGCAGTGTACTGTGGTGGGTCACAGCCACCGTGAGCTGTCAGTAGAACAGATAATGGAGTAAACAGAAGCATTAAAGGCTCAAAGTGACTGTGAGTTGTTCCTGAGCCGCTGCCTCGTCTTTTTTATGTCCACGCTTCTATTAACTGTTTGTTGAGTACCAGATGGAGCGGGCTGTTGATCGCTGCACTCTGACTCTGCTTTATATTCACAGCAGCAGCTGCAGGCTGCTGGAGGCCTGCTGCCCGACCGGCCGGCCAGTTGGCTGAAACAGAAAAGACACTCAGAGTTTCTTAGAGAGCAGAGCAGAGATCAAGCTGCTGGAAGCCAGAAAAGAGGCAGAGAAATCAATGACTTTCAGAGAGAAGTCAACTGATCTGTGTACAGTACACTGATGCATTGCATTCTGGGTACAAATGATTGGAATGAGAGGTTCACCCTTCTGTCGGCTCTTAATCAAAGACCCATTTAAGCCAAACAGCACTGAGTTATGCAGCGTCTCTTCTAGAAAGAGCTCATAAAGCACAACAGAAGAAATGTAACTGTAAATGTTTAGAGCTGGAGTTTGACCATAATGTTAGACTACGTCCACACTTCGTCGACTTAAACTGAAGACCTATCTTTTTCTTTCCACTTTATTCTTTCTTCCACACAAAGTGGGCATTCTGAACCTGGAATTCTGGAAATCTCCCTTTAAGGTACAATTGAACAGATACAAACATGTGTGATTAATTTGTGATTAATCACGATTAACTATGGACAATCATGCAATTAATATCGATTAAATATTTTAATCGATTGACTGCCCTAATATAAAGTACTGCTTATGTCTGAAATCTTTTATACATATTTTGAGACCTACCTACAACCAGATTCAAATTCCTTTTATGTGTCAATATACTTGACAAAAAAAGTTGATTCTGATTTTAAGCGGCATGTCGGATTGGAACTGGAGAGATTAATTGATTAGTTCAACTATTAAATCAACCGCAAACTATTTTGATAATCGATGAATCGGTTTGAGACATTTTTTAAGAAAAAAATGTCAAAACTCTTTGATTTTAGCTTCTTAAATGTGAATATTTTCTGGTTTCTTTACTCCTCTATGACAGTAAACTGAATATCTTTGAGTTGTGGATAAAAGACTTTTGAGGACATCATCTTGGGCTTTGGGAAACACTGATCAACATTTTTCACCATTTTCCGACATTTTATAGACCAAACTACTAAACAATTAATTAAGAAAATAATCAACAGATTAATCAACAATGAAAGTATTTGCTAGTGGCAGCCCTATTTCAGATTTTACTCAACTCCGTCTGGATATATTCTTCATCTGGAGCTCCTGCTGACATATTTACATTGTTGTTACTACTGAGCAAAATAATCATTCTTTACGTTCTTGTCAAACGGATTGCGATGTTCCCTGGAGATGCCTCAGTTCCATGCTGGTGGATGAGCCAGACTGTAGTGTGTGTGTGTGTGTGTGTGTGTGTGTGTGTGTCTGTATGTCAGTATTTCACATATGTACACCTCCTTGTTCATGTCTGACCTCCAGAAAGGTCATGGCATTGCCCTGCAGCTTTATCAAAAACACATGAATGTAGAGGAGCAGGCTGGAGGAGTCTGTGTTTGCTCTCTCACAAGGCCAGTTTCAATTTAAAGTGTCCTTGTACTTGATACCTAAAGTTGATTTGAAAAACATTCCTGCAGCCATCAGGAAGAAAACTGTGTCACAACAAAATATATATTTGAATTACAGAGAAATAGCACTATATTAAAATCACTTCATATTTTTAAATAACATGATTTCGATCCTGTTTTCACAGACTGGGATCAATTAAAGCCTGTAATTCTGTTCCATAAACATATGAATGAAGGTATATTTTAATATATTTCCATTTTGATGCAATTGACACCATTTGAGCCTTCTTTCTGTGGGTCTTCAGCCTTTTTTCTTTCAGTTTTATTCAGAGTTCATTAATTTATTCATGTAACACATTTTATTTTGGCAGAGCAGCACAGAACGTTCCCCACTGGGCTTCAGCGTCCCGGAGTCATGCTGTTGGCTGCCAACACATTTTAATAAAAATCAAATTAGGTCTGTTTCTAGTTTCATGTCTTTTTAATTCACCCTTCAATTACAGTTGTTAAACGGACACAGTCTCTCTAAAGATGACAGACCTGCAGAGACATTTAAACTCTGAGACCTCATATCCAAGACTCTGTGTTTTTTTACCTGGTTAGAAAGAATAGAAAGTGAGCTGACCAGACCTCTGTAGCCCGCTTCCTCATCTCTGTTTGAGGCTAGCAGCTCACAGCTACATTAGCCCCTGCTTGAAGTACACACCCGTATACACACGTATTTACAACCGAACTGCCACAGGGTACTTTTTATTTTATTTTTGAGAACTCTTTTAAAAGGTTATTAACAAGTTATTAAAAGTGAGTGGAGAAAATAAAGATATTTTCATCGCTTAAAATAAACCTTTGGAGTGCGATCAGAAGTTTTGCTTTACAAATGTAAGATATCCTTTAATAATAACAATAATAATAATAAAGCCTGATAGTTCGGGTGTTTTGAAGTGGGGTTGTATGAGGTACTTAGTAGGTGTATTACCTACAGTAGATGACGGTCAGCGTGCCCCCAGTTTGTAGAAACAGACAGGAGCAAAGCAATACAGTGCTGTGGCTTTTAGCCACTGAAAAGAGAGGTTCACCTAAAAAAATCGTTATCCGTTTTAAATGTACGATATATTTAGAATTTTTGTGAAACTTATCTACGCTCTCTCCAAAGCCAGCAGGCTCAGATGACAAAAATAGTATATATGTAGATATGTTTCACTTTCAGTTCAGTTTGCCATCGGAAAATATTCTAAATAAATCGTACATTTAAACCGATATACATTTTTTAGGTGAGCCTTTCTTTTAGGTGGCTAACTTTTTCTGCCGTCCCCGTCCACAAAACTGTATCGCTTTGCTTCTGTGCTCCTGTCTGTTTCACCATGCTGGAGGCGCGCCGACTGTCATCTACTGTAAGTATTACACCTACTATGGATAAGTACCTCATACAAACCCACTTCAAACAACTGTACTATACCTTTAAAGGTGCTGTGTGTAGGATCTGGTGGCATCTAGCGGTGAGGTTGCAGATTACAACCAACGGAAACTTCTCCCGCGTGCTAGCGTGTAGGAGAACTACAGTGGCTAACGCGAAAACATGAAAACGCAAATGTCCCTCTCTAGAGTCAGTGTTTGGTTTGTCCGTTCTGGGCTACTGTAGAAACATGGCAGCTGACTTCATGAAGAGGACCCGTTCCCTATGTAGATATAAACGACTCATTCTAAGGTAACGAAAGGTGATGATACACTAAAGAAAACATACTGATATAATATTATATGCTACACACTGCTCCTTGAAGTGACTTTATAAAATGCACTTGTAGCTACAGTTCAACAAAATGTCAATATTTTTGTCAGCAGTTTCAGTGCACTTTATCCAAAAAACACCAAACTGGAGTTGGACCTCAGAGGGTTTAAATATGGTCAGAACTCAAAATGGGTCACAAGTTTGTTAACTTGTGACAAAAGTCAAATGAGTGAATGTGCAGGATTAGTATACAGCTGATCAGAATACACAGTGTAATTAGACTCTGATGTGATGAAATAGACTCTAAGAACTCATCCGGGCCAAAAAGCATTCAGTTATATGTTGAAAACAAATGAATAGAACTCAAATTATCATCACGTCCTTCTGATATCAATCCTCTGACGATCAATGATTAATCTGTCTATCTAAAGAGATTAAATCTAAGAATATGAAATATTAATCAGGGATTGACGAGGATTACCTACCAGCCATGCACTTTAACGATTTATATAATTACCTCTGCTGTCTGGGTTTAATGAACTTCTATAAGAATTAATGACTGGAAGAAAAAAAAGAAAATCGGTGAAAAGTGCACAAAACGTCCGCTTCAAACAGGATCCAGTGTTTTTTTCTGTCAGGTTTTGTGTGAAAAGGAATATTGTTAAGACTTGGAGAGCCTCAGGTAGGGATAGTTGTGTGTTGTTTAAACCTTACCTGACAGATGGTGTGAAATGCCTGCAGGCAGCCGGTCAGATGATTAAGACAGCAGCAGGTTTCCTCAGAGAGGCACTTCCTGGCTCCGCTGGGTGGACTACAGGTGAGCTGCTCTTCATCTGATCTGAGGAAAGGAATGAGGTTTTGTTAAGCTGACAGGTTCTTGTCTGTCTGCAGCTGCATGTCTTCATCACTGCTGGCCACTGGGAAAAACAAATCAGTGTATTTGGAGGTCAGTATTGTAAGAATAATATCCCTGGTGTGTCTTTACCCACATACTTTATTAATCAGTGGAAAAATGGAAAATATAAATGTGTTGTAAAAGATATCCATCCATTCATTACCTATATACTTTTATATGGGATAAGTGGGTATACAGCTAGAATATTGACTGTGACAGAGCCGGGCTAGAAACGCAGAGATAGTGAGAGGACATACAACAAAACTCCCGGCAGGAACAGAACAGTATGCTTCTTAACCACTCGGCCACCAGGACTCCCTCCAATAGCCCTCTCTGGCTTGAAGGAAGTTAGTTGTACCCGTAGCGGCCAAGAAGATGGTCACAACTCGGTGGAAGCCTCCACATACACTAACTCGGAAGCAACTGTCCACAGCATGCATCCGTGGAGCAACAGAGGAAACTATAAGTCTTTGGGCCAAAACAGTAGAGGATCTTAAAGGCCTCTTGACTTAAGAGAACTCCCTCCTTTTTTTTCTTTGTTTTTATTTACCTGTTTCTTTAGTTCTCAAATGTAACTTCTATCTATTTATACGTGAATCTCCTTCTGGTCTTGACCTGTGATATTTGTAGTTCTTTGTTCCATGTTGGGCTATAAAATCTGTTTCTTTGCTGATTGCTGTAGACATATTTCCATGTTGTAATACTTGTTTATTTTATAAGGGTTGAAGCAACACCGTTTTTATCAATATTACTTATGTTTGTTTCTATTCCAGACATGTGCTGTATATACGTGCAATATGTTAGTATGCATGTTTATTTGTGTGTGTGGGTGTATGTGTATACGGTATATACAGTATACATGTATCTGTGTGTGTATTTGTAGGTATATGCGTATGTGTATATATATG